>CATLJY010000535.1:0-110852 GCA_949987705.1 Thereva unica | reverse complement strand
TTATTTTTAAAATTGTTGGACTCATTACCTCAACGAAATGCTTTAATTGGGTAAGTTACACCATCCATCACTCAGTTGCAGGGGCGGTGGAGAACGTGGGGATCGATAGAAAAGGGCACATGCACTTAAGGCCCCCATACACGGTCAAATTGGATGTACATCGAAGGGCTGATGTACAACCAAAACTATCGGCCGATCAAAACTCATTGCGCTTATGGTTTTTTTTATGTGATAAATACAAGCTTAGGAATCACCCTTTGTACTACATGTCTGTCATGTCGTTCAAGTCATGGTCAGTGTCTAGTAGTAAGCTTGATTTGAAGGATAGAGGAGAAAGGATAGGTTAGGGGTCTGGAGGGTGCGTGAGTAGATGTCGATGAACCTTGCGTTTGAACTCTAAGATATTATATGAGTTCGGAAACACCGACTGCGGAAGAGAGTTCCACAATCGAGTTGTTCTATTTATAAACGAACTACTAAAACGTAATGTGCGCGAAGAGGAGGGCTGTAGCGTGTGGGGGTGAGCCGAGTTGGCTAGTCTTGTGTTGCGGGAAAAAATTTGCCGTGTAGGCAGGAGGTTTCTGATTTCAGTGGAACAGTCGCTATAATAATAGCGGTAAAATTTGCTAAGGGCTGCTACATTCCTGCGATGGCTTAAAGGGTCGATGGAGGAGCAAAGTATCGCCAATGAGTTTGATGGCGCGGTTATGCACCTTGTCCAGCCAAGCCAAGGTGGTTTTGGGGCCCCCGTCCAGATATACGAGTTGTATTCAAGGCGGGGCCGAATGAAGGACTTGTAGATTGTAGCCAGAGCAGTTTGATGAAATTCTGGATGTACATTCAATTTGACCGTGTATGGCAGCCTTTACGCTTTGGGTGGAGATATCCACATCCAGAATATTTCATGTACACCTAATAACCCAGAATGTTGGAGAGCCATCTCGGTCGCTGGCGATGAGGGAACATGGTCAAAGTACCGCACACAAGCAAGCTTCTCATACGAAAACTTTTTTTTATTTATTGTTCTTTGCGGACGGAACGCTTGATTGTGGATACCACTCGGTTTGTCTGATGGAAAGTTAATGTAAATGTCCAACATTTCAAAATGGAGAAAACGGATTGGCCTTAAGCTTTTACACCCCACTCGACCACGATTTAAAAATGGAGCTGCCTCATAGAGTGTGTGAGCCCCATGTGGAAAATGAGGAGCATGCCGAAAGAGGGCCTTTCTTTAGTTTCCTCATGAGCACTACATTAATCAGCGATATTCAAGTGAGATATGCCTTATCAGTTTCTCATAAGAGCCCTAAGAGGAAATCTTATTACAGATCAAATAGGGCAATGCCATTTGAGTCATACAGGGCTTCAGTTTTTTCATGCTGACTTTAAAAGGTGTCATTTAACATACTCAGTAGACCGATTCTGGTTCAATTACACAGGTCAAGCAGCGTTTGAGGTAATTAGTATTCCGTTGAGAGACTGCATTGGTAAAACGACCGGCGTAGGATCACCCGAGTAAAAATAAAAAATGGGCTTACGGCAGGCGAATCTCGGCCGCTTGGCTTTTTATGGGGGATATAATGGCCGTAGAATTTTTACCCATTTTTAATAAGAGCACATACGGCCTCATGACAGCCAAACTTAACCAAAAGATTTAATTGGCCAAGAACTAAGCTGTACACGCGGGTATTCCAAGGCAAATTTGACCCAAAGAGAGCCCCAAATGTATTGTTGAATTTCTTTTATGGGGACTTGAACATTTTCGTTATGTACAATGAATGGCTGTTTCGATTTATCCTACAAGATTATCGACGCGCAAGAGAAACGAGCTCACCAGTCGTCGGTTTGTAGTACATGAAATATGTGGTGCGTGTTGATTTATATTTTAGTGGGAAATTTTGTTATTTAGGCGCTCGAAGAAAAAAGAACAATAAAAAAAACATTTAATTTTTTTTTTTTTTATGTGATAGACTAGAAGCTTAGGGAAAGCCCCTTTGTACTGTTTGACAATCTATTTTTTTCGTATAGAATGTCAAACAGCAGCTCTAGCCGGAAGATAGAGAGTAGAAAGAGACAGAGAAGTAGGAAGGAGCTGCCACAACCTAGCCGCGATATTTTTATTCCACCTACTTCCAACCATTTCGCGACTCTGGCATCGGGGCATTTGAGAAACAACTCGCTAGAGTGTTATGCCTCCTGAAACGAGTTGAATCTCATCAGCCAACCGATGACATGCGCTTGGTGGAGCGGGGAAGGACTAGCGAAGGCTATGATAGGAGGAATCAGGAATGTAAAGAGAGGAGAAGAAAGAAGGGAAGTAATGTGGGTGGGAAAGTGGAAAAGGCGAAGGACCGTGGGGCTGGCCGGGATTCGAACCCGGGACCTCTGGCATAGCAGTCAGGCGCCTTACCTCTAGACCACCGAGGCCCCCCCATTGCAGTGCGTTGAAGTTTTATTGGAGAGCGAAGTCACACTGTCCTCCCAAAATGATTTCTTTCTTGATAGTAGTTAAATTGAGCCGACTTAACTTATAGTTTTCGGGGTGTTGGCCTTAAATATAAAGAGAATGAGGAGATTATGATTGCCCGTTTGTGTATGAGTCTTATTTATTATAGATAAACCCAATTGCACTAGACTTTGGAGGATGTATATTATATCGCATTGGCATTATATACCCAAACGTATACTCATCGGTGAGTGTGTATGTGCAGTATACGGCCGTACTATTCTGCAACGAACCTTCTGATGCCCTTTACATGGCCGAGGACTATGTTTCAATCAGGTTTGGTGTTCGCCCGTTGTAAAGTAATTATTTATTTTTATTCAGGATGAAACAAATTATGACCTTGTAACCGATAATGGCAAATAATGACATAAAAAATGATCAGTGTGTCATTCGTGTAAACTCATCATAATGCTCTGAAATATTTCAAAGAGTTATACGATAATTGAAATACGTAATTTCTCTTAGCTTTTTATTCGAATTCTGATTGGTTGTAGAATTTGTTGGCGGTAATGGCCGTGCAAAAGCCGCACATTTTTATGAAATATTCCTCTAAAGTTGGCATCTCTGTCTGGACCGTTAGGCAACGGTAAATTTTTCTTACTACATACAGATTCTAAAACATCTACATTTCATCTACATTTGTCGTGTAGGGTTAAGCAGCCTGCGGCCAATAACCTTGCAATATGGCAATGCTCGTCCACAAGCTCTGCGAAACCTGATGTTCCAAACCCTCCTTACTCCATTCGACTTTGCGCGTTGAAATGTAAATCGGGCTTAAGAATTGTAGTTGTATGTCCGTTTTGCCAGATCTTGTATATGTTCACGTTCGCGCTGTAGCATTCCTTTTCAACCCTTTCTCGTACATATTATTAGTTGGTGCAAAACGATTATTGGAGCACCCACTAGTTTGGTGAAGACGGATCTTGCTGAAGGCACCTGGATGAAATACCAGTGGAAGTCAGTGTATCGCCAAATCTAATCGGTTCCTTCGTGGGCCGTCTCCTAAGAATGCTAAGGAATTGTTGGGGCGTCGGTCGTGGCTAAGGAATTGTTGGTTTGATGTCAGGTTGATTGCCATCTCTTTATGAGGCTAAAGATTTTTGGAGCGCGGTAGAACAGATGACGGCTTGGAGTTGCGACCCTTGGTGGTTGCACTTGTTGGCCTAATGTCAGTACACTTCTTTGGTTGACACTGCGATCTCAATTGCCATTTATAGGATAGTCTGCCTTGAGGCAGAGAAGTTTATAATTACAGTCACATCTAAGCGACAAGCTAGTAGATAGACTGCTGAACTTGTTTTGATATTCTCAAGCTTTTAATTGCTGCTACCTCTACCACTCATTGTAAATTGTTATAATGTTTAATGCCGTTGTACTGACATGTTTGAAGGTTAAAATCTTGTCAATTATTATTCCTCTTTTTTGTTTTCCATTTTCGGAATGGTATCAGAAAAACAGAAACAAATTCACGGTAAATAAGAAGTGTTGTTCAGGTAGACTAAATCGTGTTTTTGTAGAATAGCAATTAATTTATGTAAAATTATGAGTTTTTCAAGATGAATGTGTTTTCGGAGAATATAAACATTTTTCGGAACAGTATTAAGAGAATGGAACGTTTTTGGTTTTCCAAAAACCAAAATGTATAAATCTACCAGAAAATAAAATTTATTTAAAAATTACCAACAAAAATGAAACAAATGAAGCTTCTCTAAAATGCTACCTTCATCAAAATATCGTCACAAAACAATATGCTAAAAACTTGAGAGAGAGAGAGAGCAATAATAATAATAAACGCTTGATCGGCATCAGTTGCTCGTTTTTGTCCATTAACGTTTTGAATACATGAATTTCAATGCAAATCAAAATGTGCCATCCCTAATCCAACAGGAATAAATTATGTCCGATATAATATCGTCAAAAGCATTCTACACAAATCCACCACCGGGCGGGCAGGCTGGGGCACATCCATCTCTCTGGCATCACACAAAGTATATCTCCCGGAAATCGCAGGTGTTGCTAGAAGGTGAATTTCATGAAAATCTACTTTTCGAATCCAATTAAATTTTAAAAAGCCCCTCGAGCACGATGACTTGGGCTAGTACTAGCTAGCTTTCGCTAATTATAAGGTAGTTCGTGTCTGTTGCCCTGTTAAATAGCACAGTTTCAATGCATCGTGTTGAGCGGAGTCTGCGTCAATTTGGAATTATTATGATGCATTTGGAATAGCCTGCAGGGGCTGCATAGTCAGGGGGTATGGGGGCGATTCCCGTGAACGCATTTTGAAGCTCGCATTTCGACGATTGAGTGTTTTAAGGATTATAAGAGGTGGGCTGGGATGTTTTTGAGCGTTAAATTTTCCAATTTGGCTTAACTTCGTTTTATGTGTGTGCGAGACTGGACCAATGGCTGGGGGGCGAATGTATGAAATGGACGAAAAGGACACGCGCACGGATGCATGTTTCTTTGCTAAGGAAATTGTGTTATATTTAGAAAATTTCGCAGGAAAATCGCTCCTAGTCGATGGTAATACACAAATAATATGAATCCATCCCTCGGCCGGGCACCCAGTACCTTTGCTGGAAATATCGGGGCTTGATTTATGCAAATAGAGCACATTTCAATTTCTGAATTATTCACGAAAGGATGAAATTTTATAGCACGGTCCTTGTTTACGATGTCCACACGCAGGTTTTATGGATACGACGTGAAAGGATATGTGAAAAAAAAAAGAATTTCGATTACGTTCTTTTTTTGCGTACGTATTTTTACAACTCTAGGCCCTTTCCTGTGCTACATTTTAATACTTTGAACGTTTTTGCGAGACTTCTGAGGGCTTTCTAATAACCGTAAAGATTTTTCCTTTGAAGCCACCCCCGCATGATGGTACAGATACGAAAGAGAGTACTGCTTTGCCTCAGTTATAGTAAAGTTGTCGTAACTCCTTCTGCTCGAATGTAAATTGCTACCCCCGCTATAAAATCTTCTAGTGCACATCCGTTAGCGCGTTGTAACGATCATATTTCAATTTCCTCAGCATAGCATGAATTATGGAGCATGGGGGTGGTGGTGTTATACACGTACGTATATGGTGGAGAATTTCAAATCCCAAAACAAAATATGTTCAAGGGGTTCGATTGAGGCATAAATAACTGCCATCGAATGTGGACGGGGTCTCGGCCGAATGAGTGAGGAGTGTACAAGCGCTTTGTTTATTGCATAACACGATAAATGGGGATCTGTGCGAGAGGAGCAATGGGGCCGTAATAAAGAACAAGAGGTGGCGACATTATAAATCTCCTAGCGACCATTTACTAAATCAGCCAAATGCTGGCGCTAAGTATTGAACTTTGTATTTATAGCAATATATATGTAAGTATGTGGATGTGATCGCTGGTAGCGAGAAACCTTGTTAGGAGCCATGAAAATGTTTTCAATTATTTATGACCGGGCACTTGAAATTTATCCCCCACTCTATGATCTTGACGATAGTTTAGCGCGGTTGAAGGGTGTCACAAGGGCTTTTTGGCGAACTAGCTTTGAACTAGCTTATAGTATAAGTGAGATATTTTATACATGGATATTTCATCGAACCATTGAAACGGCTTAAATCGATTGTAATACATCATATTTTGTACATGGATATTGTTTCACATCACATAAAGAGAGGAATTAATAAATTTTGTATTTATGTAATCAAACGTAGAAAAGACTGTAATTGATTTTTGGATTTTGTATTGGGATAACACCCAAATTGCGAGGAGAACCAAATTTGGAATCAGAGCATCGATGGGTGAAGGCTTTCTAAGCTTCGATTGACAAATCCGATAATGTTTTAGAGTTAATTCAAGTTTATATATATGAGCTTTGTGTTCAGTTTGTATATTTGACAATCTTTGTCCTGTTTGTCGAAGTGCATTTAAACAACAAAAGTATATTTCCAAACGGATTAGTTCATCAAAATATACTTTCAATAGCAAAACCCCTCCAATATTAAGCCATGGTGGAGCTATAACTATGTCAAGTCGTCTTCTTAAAATAGATAATGTGTCTGTTCATGATGGGCCCTAATAACCTGTTAATCTGTTTTGTAAATTCAAATTGAACAGTACGGATTAATGTAAACAAAATCTACTGTATAACAGAATACCTCAACCAAAGCATACATCGTTTTGGCGAATCTGGTTTGGTTAATCTAGATATCTCCAAGTCAAGTAAAATATACGGGAAGGCCTAGAACAACGTGGAGGAGAATCCTATTAGCAGAGGCCGCAAACAACATGGAAGATCGTGGTCGGAACAGAGAGCTGCCGCACAAAATATAGTTCGCTGGAGGGCAACTGTTTCTGCGCTATCTCCCATATGTAATTAAAGGAATTAACAAGAAGAAAATGTCAAATCTTAACTCTACGCCATTAACCACCCTTTACCTAATCTTCATATACAACATCGTCTCAATTATCCTGAATCAGATTCACAATTTGGCTGATAAGGTACTTTGGGTTACTCTCAAGCCTTCGATATTATAAGATACGCTCGTGCCACCCTGTCATTATGATGATGAGTCAGACTCTTTGGAGTCAATAGGAGCATAAAATTGATGCTGAGGCGGGACTTGGAATAGTTTTTTTTATATGAAAAAACCAAGCTTAGGAGTTACCCTTTATTCTACCAGTCCATCATGTCGTTCAGGTCATGGTGTAATGTCTAGTAGTAAGCTTGGTTTGAATAATAGAGGATAATAGGAAAGGCTTGATGGCGTCTGGAGGGTGTTGAAGAAAATGTCGATGAACCTTAAGTTTGAACTCTAAGGTGTTGTACGAGTTCGAAAAAACTGACTGCGGGAGATTATTCCATCGTCGAGTTGTTCTATTCATAAACGAACTTCTAGACCGTATTGTGAACGAAGGGGAGGATGTAGGGTATGAAGGGGGAGAGCGAGCGGACTAGCCTTGCACGGCGGGAAAAATATTGCCGTGCAGGCAAGAGGTCCTGAATTTCAGTGGTACAGTGGCTTTGGTTATAGTGATAAAGTAAAGAGATTGTAGTCAGGGCGGTTGCCTGGAGGAGGAGTTTGTTTCTCTTGAGAAATACAAGGCATTGGAAGGCTGGTTTGGCGATTTGGAATATTCGATCATATCCGACCTAGTTATCTAGTAAGGGCTTCAACATCTATTATAAACGCAAATATTGGAAACACTACAAGAACTACTTGAGGCTGTACCTACATGATATTCATTAAGTTCGCAAATAGACATTCAGAAAAAGAATATTGCCAATATGAAGAGTGTATGTGTAAGGTTAGTCTTTAAGTAACGATGCCAACTATTTTACGATGCGCAAGAAGACAGTATGGGGGCGGAGTACTTTAGGTATGCCACGGAGCTTCTTTGAATTACCACTTCCAGATCGCAAAGAAGTGATTCCAAGTAAGTGCTTAAAGCTGTAGCCGGAGATGTGAGCAGTATCGTGTAAAGGAGCCAGCCACACCGTTACCATGGTCCAGCATAACGAATGCCGAGCAGCTAACAGTTTTTCCTGTTATAAGCCACAAGGAAAAAGCCACATGACATTATAGACCCCTGGGTGATATCAATCTATAAGACTTGCTAGATTCGTGTGAAATATGTACCTGGAAAGGGTCAAAACATTCTTCTTTCCAAAGGTAGGTTGATAAGTTTGTTATATTCCCCCTGGATCGCTTGCTGGACCAATTCTTACAAAAATCTCTATAACAGGGTCCGTACACCAGCAAGCATATTATAAGGGAAAATTAGTCAAAATCGCTATGTGAGAAGTAGTAGTGGTAATTAATCACCATTGGATTTGCTTTGTAGTACCAACTCCCTATTATAAATAATAGAAGGTGCTGTGAAATAGTTAAAATTCTTCTTGGTGGAAGTTACGAAGAACCCAGGGGCGTAACAAAGGAGGTTTTTTGGGGGGATTTAAAGATATAACGTCTAGAATCTCCATCGTGCTGCTGGGCAAAACCTTTTCAAACCAAATATTGTTCCTGCACTACATGATTAGTTGTGACACCATTTCTGCTTAGTTTAATCAGTCCTGCAGAACAAGGATGGCTTATAACCAGTCATTGATGTTTTCAAAGACGTTCGTGCAAGATTGGCAAAGCAGGAAACGTGTTTCTTATGGCTCTGTATGGGAAAGGAAATGAGATTAGGCTGAACGAATTTAGATACTAGGAATATGTATACCACCCGAAACTTTTACCCATTTACTGAGAGTTTACTTCAGGCCCAGCAGAGGTTTTCCTGTCATACCAAAACCCTTTGAACCCTGCGCGGACTCGTTACTATGGCACATTTATTGTAACTGTTAAAAGGCTCTATTGCTCCCATCGTCGAGGAAACGTAAGACAATTACAAATAAGTAACTGGAAAAGACGGGCCAGAGATCGACAAACATGTAGGAGAACGCTGGAGAAAAACAAGGCCACCAAGAGGCTATGAAGCTCCTTATGATGATGAAACCTCAGAGCTTCAACCGCTGCTTAATTTTTAAGGCCGCATCCCCATGCACCAGTAAAGACAGCCGCCAGTTTTAAAAAGAAAATGAGAGGACATAAAGTTTTTTGAAGAGCGTACCCCACTTTGGAGACCAATGCCCTACAATACAAATTGAAGGCACTCCACAACATCAGCACCGAGGGTTCCACAATTGTATTAGTTGATCATCCGTATGCTGAAAACTAGATCCACAGCAATTAACGAAACATAGGAATGGTAAAGACGATATGGCTTGGCACATCCCAGAGAACAATCTTTTTTGCTATGGCTAGAAGCGGTCCTAGTATCGCGAAGGTTTGTATCCACAATCAGTGAGATTATGGGTATTGCTCTTGAAAATGTTAATGAGTTATGGGCTAACATTTTTTAATGCTTTTCACCTTTTCGCAGAAAAAATCTGAGATTTCAGTCTATCGACAATTAGTGGTTCACCTCTAAGCTTATCTTATCAGCTTAGATTCTACATTGGACCCAAAATTTAACTGGAGGATCTACATTGAAGAGAGGGCTGGCGTGACTTTTTATGCCAGTCAGCGGACCTGCGACAACGGCACCGTGGTGCTTGAAATCACACAAATTACTCGATGAGTGTGCGCTTCGAAATTGGAGTAGTAGTTGGAAAATTGTTTGTGTTTGAAAGTAGAGAAAAAAATGAAAAAGCTGCCAGAAACGTTCGTGAAGTCAGGATTGCCCGAATGAAAACATGACTTACCAGTTTATAGCCAGAAACCGGCAAAAATACCTATATGACACCCAAATGCTGTATGGTATGTCTGTGTAATAATTCTACTTTTCCAAATGTAGCCGGGTCAGAAACATATCAATAAAAGACACATTTAAAGTTCCGCTCACACTTTTTTATACTAAAGAGAGAAAAATTTCAGCTTTAATAAATTGTATAGGGCGGAAAAAACAGGCAAGTATCTTGGTGGCCACGAAACGTGACATAAGAATACTCAGTAGACCGGTTTTCGTTTAATTATGAGGGTCAAGCAGCATCAGATGTGGTTGATACCTAGTTGGGGGACCGTTTGATTAACGATATTCTAGATTGGAATATATATTCATATATGTAATAGAACTTATTCGCTTGTGCTAGTTATACACGCTTATATGGTTCTAAAAATACTTGATTTTCACGTGAATATACCAACTTATTATTCTTACTCGGATGACATCGAAAAAGGTGATGCTGTGTGTGTGGTTATTCTGGAAGGAAATAGTTTTCTATGAGGTACTCCCAGTTGGTCAGATAAATTAATCTCAACTACTATGGATAATGGTCCGAATTAAATATTAGCAATTTCACTGTCCTCAACAACGCCCGACTTCTTTGATAACAGTTCCCCACCGATAAAATGAATTTACCAGAATAGCCTTTTCAAACACTCCACAACACAACTATATAACATCTTTTTAAGCGGAAACAACTTTCCAACAATGGCACCAATTTCGATTTTTATACCGTGAAAGTAAAACTGAAATCTTCCATACTTTTGTTTGTGTCATGTCGTTACGATCAGTGGTTCATGATTTACTTGTAATTGGCGTCATCTACCGGGAAAAAGCTACGAAATTTTTGCAAGACCTTGTATAAAAGGTAAAATTAACCCTGTTTCAACTTTCAACGCTCAACGATTTTCAATTCGACAATCGCAATTTACCGAAGAACAAATAATATAATTATGAAATATGTTTTCCATTCTAAAACGCCCTAATTAAATATTATCATTGAGAATGAAGCAAATTCTGAAATTATCTATTTATTATCCAATTTAATACAACAAACACG
This sequence comes from Thereva unica, assembly GCA_949987705.1. NCBI lineage: Eukaryota > Metazoa > Arthropoda > Insecta > Diptera > Therevidae > Thereva > Thereva unica. The sequence goes on along the minus strand of CATLJY010000535.1, from coordinate 100,027 downwards.
ATTTGAAAGCTAAACAAAATCCCTTATTGATACACTAAATAAAAAGAGCCGAGCACACGATGTTATTCAGAGCATTGAATTGACTTTCAAATCGCACAGGAATCCCCTTTTGTATTTATCATTACCGGGAAACCCTCTTCATAATCATTTACTTTGAAGAAAATAATTACGGTCATTCTGATGAAAAGGAGCTTCTGTTACCGCAAGGATTACGATGAACCTTAAGAAAATTTCGTCCTACCTCCCCCATATCCCGTGGCTAGATAGAATAATCCGCCACTACCAGCACCACGTCTCATATATCCATCCCCCGGTTCGTATAACCACCATCCTGTTTCCCATTTCGTGCTTTCGGGTCAATAAATTTTTAATCCCACTTGAAGCCTAACTTCATTCCTGAATAGGGGTAAAAACGTGTATAACCTTTTAGCGGCCCTCAGTGCTCGATATTAGGTTTAAATTGCTCGAAATGCTAATAGACCCAGAAACCCTAATTCGGAGTAAATTCAATGAATGAAGATATTCTCCTTACAGGATTTGATAAATGAGCAGACTTTGTGCATGGCTGTGCTAAGCCGGCTCGGGAATACCATCCCCACTATATACATAGGCCCCCCGAATACAATCACGAGTAACGAGCATGTCTCCCCTAGTTGCTCGGCACGACATACCCTTATATATGTACATCCCTTGCTGGTTGGCATGAAGCTAGTGAGAGTTTTAGTATTGCGACATATTACGCCATTAAACATTTACGATAATAAAGTCTTCGCCCCCGTCCGGACCCCACCTGACAAGCAAAAGCTTGCTTGTTATACATCGTGTACGCTTCACACCTAACTGAAAAGTTTACTTATAAACCTAATAATTCATGCTCAAATAGATACGAGCATATACGACAAGGATCCTTAAAAGGATGTATCTCCAAGGACACCCACAGCAGCTCCTCAATCCGCTGAATTAGCACTAAATTGCCTGTGCCCCAAAAATTATATATACTCTCCCGATGGCTCCATTGATTACCGGGGCTCCATTGCCTCCTTGCACAAAAGTTCGCAATTTTATTAAAAATCCTTTAAAAAAAGGACTTTAACTCCTTTCATTTCGCAGCTTATCCTTGTCGATTAAGTTCAAAGCGCTGCCGGTGTATGTATGTATGTGCTGGGATATATAGGAATGCTCTGGGATACCTGAAGACGAACAAATCGAAGGATCGATATTCTTTAAAATTGGCTTAACGTAAACTTTCTTTGGCGGTAAAGGAGAGGCGATGATTGGATTAAGAATGCTTTGCTCAGCGGAACAACTTTCCCAAAAAGGAAGCTAATTCCTTTGTTGAAGCATTGTAAGACGATGGCATTATCACGGAAGGATGTGTGTAGTATGGCTGTCGACGACAACGATGTAGCTGATCGGTGTTGTTAGACAAGATTATCGTTTTATGCTGGTCACAGCGCAACCCTAATCATTCGTGAATACTAAAACATGAAGTTTTAAATGGGATATGGGAAGGTGATAACGATGATAGTTTGAAACTAGTTTTAGTGGGAAATGAAATCAATTTTGATGTTTACATCTTACCACAATTAAATTTAAAAAAAAAAATCACAATTTGCTTGTCTGCAAGTGGGGTTCGAACCTTGGCTCTGGCCATAATTTTCCGATATGTGCATATTGACGTTGACCTTTTGAAAGGCACCTTTTTTGGTGAGGTAGTGGTCCAAATGTACCGCGGCTACTTGCTTGGCCTATTGTACCACACCCGTATACCTCATATTTGTAGCCTAGACCTCTCGAGCAGATTCAGCAGCCTGCCTAGTGGCTTGTCGCTTAATGTTCCAGCAGCTATTCTTCGGTCGCATTTGGAGACCAGGCGCGGACCTCCGCGTAGGTATGTTTCATCAAAGTCCGATCCGCAAACTGGTGGGCGCTTCTGAGCTCTGTTAGCGACGGTATCCAACTTATAATTGCTTTCGAAGCCCTGGTGACCCCGAACCAGTGCTGCCATTTTGTCATTTCTGAGGGGAAGTACTAACAAAATTATTCATTGGAGCCTCTGTTTATAAAATTCTCTAGAATCTCAAGCTCAATCAAAAACACAGCATTAACTATGACTAACTATTTATTCTTTTCCCTCTTGTTCACACTAGGGATGGCACGAATGTTGGCATTCGCAAATGCGACAAATCAACAGATCTGGGTCGTAAATATCTCAGCGCTCCACCATCCAGCGTCCGAGTGAACAATTATCCACTGCAGCCGACCTTTTATATGAGCCCCTTAGGGCCTCCATTTACATACAGGCCGCCGGCAGGCCGTCACTTTTCAGGCCAGGTCGGCAGATATCGGCCGATGAAGGCCACATCATTAGGGGCCACCTCATTCACACAGACTGCCGACCCGCCATGGCCCTTCAGACCAGGTCGGCAGGCAAGGCCCGATGAAGGCTACACATTACGCAAACTGACTTAGGGAAGAGGCCTTAAGGCAACAACCGTACAGGCCGTAGACTGCAGGTGGTGATACCCCACAAACTCAGGCGCAGACGATAGTTTTTCGTAGGAGATTGTTAATTCAAGTGCAAACATTTTCATGGCTTCAACGAAACTTCACACTGAATAGAAGTTTAAGGGGGTTATTCTGAGTTTTCAGAGTGTTTTACCATAAACAGCTACTCCTTCAGCGCATTCGTCAATTGCTTTACTCACGGACTAAAACTCGATTACAGACGGACAAAATTAATTCGAATTCGCATTGAGAGATACCATTTTCTTATTTCCAAATTTCACGACTTTCTAATCTCATTCCAGTATAACCCCCCAGATCTTCAGGCATGGGCTGTCGATAAATACCCACACTCTTAAATCGTTTTTTTAGTTTTCTTGGACTGTAGACCCCATCCAGTTGACGGTCAGTGAATGTGTAGTTATACTTCGAATCAAGGCCTCAAGCCATAACCTGCCGGCGGCCTGAAAAAGCAACAAATTTGCTTTCCTTGAAAATTCGTAAATTCGCATTCCGAACATCCCTAGTTAAAACCACTAATCGTTAACATTAACATGACAATTAAATTGAAATTGAACTTCAGCAGTGATAGAACACACCACAAAACTCACCCACTGGTACAAAAAAGTAGTACCAGTCCAAAAATCTAACTTTATTGAAACATTTAAATTTACTTAAGGGAGTAAAATTTCGCTGTGAGGAGTATGGGAGCACAGAAGGCTCGAGGGGAGTACACATACTTCGATCGTTGTAAAGCTCTGCCCCGAATCCAGACAAAGGTAACTAGGTTGAGAGCGCCCAGCTCACCAAACGCACGTTCAAAGACCCAAACTGCCGCTTGACTAACGAAGAAGACAAAAATCCAATTTGTAGGCTCGTTTTAAGTTCTCATGGTGGCAGTACACCTGCTTGAAAGGCAGTTGCTAGGGTGCCTAGGCTTTTCGCTTTACTGAATCTGGTGTTTTCATTCCAGATTCCGGCGCAAACACCGATGTCTTTTTTGTAGCCATCCGTGTAGGTACTATACTAGTCCACCCTGCGGTACTTTGGAAAAAGTTCAGGTGAGCTTGTCTTGTATGTTCACATTCAAATTTTGAGATTTTAAAGGGCATGCGGAGGCCGATAGCATCCCTCCTTCCGGAATCTCCTCTATAATAATGATAATTACAGAATTCCCTCGCCCAAGCCCAGCGCCCAGGAAGCCATTCGGTTTCAGCCGTACCGCCGAGTTTATGATGGGTTTTTCTACCTCTACCTCACTAGCGTCGTCTTTGGAAAGTAAATCTTTTGAGCAGTGTTCTGTGCTACCAAACTAAAGCTGTTTCTGTTCTGTTATATTCTGTTCTACTGTTTCTTTTTAGACAGCGAAAATCGAAGAGCCATTTTGTACTGTCGATAATCTATTTTTGTTCGTATACAGTGAAATGCTCTGGAAGGAACTGTGACAACCAAGCCCGATATTTTATTGGAAAGTTATGTAGGTGGAAAAGCAGGAAATTCAAAGGAACGTGGTGCTGCCGGGATTCGAACCCGGGACCTCTGGGATGGTAGCCAGACGCCTTACTTCCTAGATTACCGCGGCTCCGACCCATGTTGTAAACCCCAGCTCCTTTGCCGTAAGCCCCATGGATCTGCTTGTCTTATTCATCAGAGTACCCATGCGCTGGTTCTAGTTGAGCTTGGCATCTAACGTCACTCCTAAATATTTGGCTTAATGTCAAAGCTTATTGTTCTTCCGGAAAATGAAAGTTCCTGGCAGTGTTCGTCTTCTGGTGAACGCCATCAGAATCGTTTTTTCGGGATTGGCGCCCGAGTAAAAATAATTTAGTTGGTTAATTTTCTTAAAAGCATATACACACCCCTAACTAGCACACATAGCGAACAAATGCGCGTGCCACATGGGTATGTACGCTCTCACCATAAGTATGCAGGCTCTCGCTAAAGGCACGACAATCTAAAAAGGTGCCCTCTAAGGGAATCCAAGCTACCGCTACAGGCATGGAAGTCTAAAAATTGTGCCTTCTAGTACGCACCTTCTCGCTACAGTCATAAAAATCTATAAATGCATCCGCATCGATATAAACCACTTCAAACGCATGTTGTTTCACGAGGCAGTCCCCCAACTAAGCATTAATCATACCCAAAGCTGCTTGACCTACGCAATCGAATCAGAACCCTTAGCCCTTAGCGCCCAAGCTAATTGCTTGTTTTCATAATCCTATAGAGTTTAGTCTAGAAAAAGTGTACCGTGCCTCGTTTGGGTGCTATACACGCGCTTTGACCCTGTTCGTACGTGTCTGTTGCAGACTAGGACCAGGCGAGTCTTATTAAACTCTTTTCTTTACTTTCACTTCGGAGCATCAAATCTTGTAACGTTAATTTAACCGCCTTTTACTCAATGCAAATGGATGAGACTTTGCAGGCATACATATTCCCGATGACAATACACGAATATGACATTTTGTTACATTTTTTGTTGTTGATTTTGTTGTTGAGTAACAAAAAACGATTTTTAATAAAAAATGCTTGGAATTATTCGTTCTTCTCAATGTAGAGTCTTAAAATTCACTTCCCTTCAATAAAAATTGGTAAAAATTAACAGACATGTGTATTTCCGACGAAAACACACGAAAATGATAGTTCCAAATTAAAAATGGCGGCCAAAAAAATATGATGGATTACATTTTTCTTTCAGAGGATCAATTTTTCTTTACAACGCACTCGGCATGGGTATCAAATGGAAGGGAGTGACAATTAGAATACTGTTGTCTGTGTCCCGTCATTTCAATTCAAAATGGCGGCCAACACAAAATGGCGGTTTACCCTTTTATTTACTTCGCTCTCGGTATGGATATCAAATGAAAGTGTATTAAAGTGAGTAAGAAAGTAAACTGTATGACGTCGTTTTAAATCAAATATGGCGTTCACTAAAAAATGGCGGAAGACATAACATAGCTACCAATAGCAAATAAAAATATGATTTAAAAACATGCAAAAAAATATGTTTCCAGTTTTTAGTTTTTATTGCTCCAGCCAGTATACGCGAGCACACTACCCTTCAAAATGTAAAAAAAAAAAACGTAGAGCGCTATTAGATTTTTGAGGGGTCATCAAATTGTGCATTTTTGGGCTGCACTTGAGAACTGTTGTAAAGAAACAAATACAAAACATGTAAAAAAGTTTCCTTATTTAACATGATAATCTAATTCAAAGTTTGGAAATTGTAATGTATTAATTAACGCTATTCGTTACTAAAAAGTAAAAAATAAAAAAAAGAAAAAAAAATTTTTAAGAAACTCTTTTCTTTACCTTAATATATTGATCAGTTGTGAACACAAAATTAATATAAATACTAAAAAAATCGACTAAAAGGTAAAAAATAAGAAGATTTTAAACAATATAAACTTTTAAATCAAAATGGAAAAAATTTCACACATTCCTTAAAGAAAAGCGTGGGGCGCCCATACCAACCTGAACTTAAAAAAACATGACTGCCGTGAGTACATTTTAACATTTCAGACAGCTACGAATTTTCACTAATTGAGCATTTTGTTTCATAAAAACGCACCCCACGCTTTTCTTTAAGGAATGTGTGAGATTTTTTCCATTTTGATTTAAAAGTTTATATTGTTTAAAATCTTCTTATTTTTTACCTTTTAGTCGATTTTTTTAGTATTTATATTAATTTTGTGTTCACAACTGATCAATATATTAAGGTAAAGAAAAGAGTTTCTTAAAATTTTTTTTTCTTTTTTTTTTTTAGTCAGGCTTACCATACCTGTTTCATGTTAGGTGCGGGCGTTACTCAGGCGTACCGTGCTTGGTTCTTGCCACGTGCCGGCATTTTGACACCGTGCGTACCTGTTGGATGCTAGGAGCAGGCGAATTTTATTTTTACTTGGGCATTTAGTGCTGCGCAGCATCAGATGGAGACCAAATCGAGTGCCTGCTGCAGGTGCCTAGACATGGTAGCTTCTCTTTAACCTCTTACTACAATGACAACATTATCTTCGTAGGCGTGGGAGAAATTTTTTTGACGGTTGAGTAGCTCTAGGTTGTAGGAGTTCATCTACAAGAAGGCACCACAACACAAGGATGTGGAGATAGAAGCAATACTAGAGAATTCCCTAGAGACCCCTCAAGATGAGCGACCGTAAGTTTGCGTGCTCTCAGCATAGATTTGATCCAGTTGCTGAAAGTTCTACTTTGACTTCATCTACTTAAGAGGTCTAGCTATATTTTCAAAGAATGTATTGTATTTCCCTGGATACTTAGCACATTCGTGTTACCTTGTTGTAGATGAACTCCTAAAGCTATACCAGAACCCGACTAGCACTTGGAAGAGGTGCGATGGGACCTCTATGATACTATTCCTCTGCCTTATGTGAACCCCTTATGGATTGCCCTACAGGCCCTTACCCTTGTACAAAAGAAATGTCCCATGTGCTCCCATGAGGAAAAACGATTGCTGCTCGCTTTAAAAATAAAAAAAAGAAGATAAAATTTTGAGAATTATATGCGAGTAAAATGATTGCGGCGGTATAGAAAACTTTATATTTTTAAACGTGAGTGTTGGCCGTTTTAACAAGTGGTCCCCCAACTGAGTACTAATAACGTCCAATGCTGCTTGACTTCCGTATTTATATGAGAACCAGTTTATTACGCTAAATGACACCCTTCACGATTACCATCATAATTGCCTAAAATATGAAGCAACCCGACTAGAATTTCTTGGTTCGGTCCGGATGAGGTTAGCCTAATTTGACTGTTAGGCCCTAATGTTGAAACCTAATAAGGCCCAGAAGAAAAGTGTAACGCTATTACCTATTACTACCGAACTAGAAAATCCTTATGAGGACCATATCAGGCAAAAATGGATAGGGCCATATAATGGGTACCTATCGTTTATTATGTAAGGCGTGCGATAGATCATTGGCAGTTTTTCCCCATTTCGGTATCGTGGCTTAGACGCTGGTAAGAATAACTCACCAGTAAAACTTGGCAAAAACTCAGGAAAACTAAAGTATATACTTTTATTTTTCCCTTCATAATATAATTCACATGTAAAACCAAACTACTATGGTTAAGTAACAAAATGTGCTTAATCGCCATCAGACTTTTTAATGTCTAAAGAGAAAAAAAAAATATTTTTTTTTCTCTTTAGACATTAAAAAGTCTGATGGCGATTAAGCACATTTTGTTACTTAACCATAGTAGTTTGGTTTTACATGTGAATTATATCATGAAGGGAAAAATTTCAATCAAATTTCACAATATACCTAACGGGGTAAACACCTTCTTTCCCAAATAAGGTCCTTGTAAGATTTCCCTAATGAAAACCTTATCTTAGAGTGCATGCGGAGTGCCTCATGTATTTTGTATGAGGCCCTCGTAAGGTATTCATAACACAAGTTTAATTTTGGTATACCTTATACTGCCCTATGAGGGCCACATGAGGTGTTCATGAGGCAAGTCTAATCTGGTATACCGAACGTTTACCTCACGAGGCCCGTACATAACTTTAGGCATGCCTTACATTGAATTCTAGTCGGGAAGGGAACAACAAAATTTAAAGCTTTGTATGAGTCAAACTAAAGCTTAATGGTATTACTTTTAAGCTTTTGGCTGCAGAAGAGGAGGAAATCCCTCTTTCGACAATTTTCAATTTAGTGTTCAAGTTCAAGCAAAACTATTCGATATGCTACAAACTGTGTGATATAAGCATAACGTCAGAAACGTATGCAGAAACTTCCCAGGACGTAAGTCACAGAAAAAACATGGCTTGAGCACCAAATTAAATTTATTGAAAAATCTTTTTTTAACTTGCTTTTAAAGAAGCAAATGTTTGCTTAATTCTGAATTAATAATAAAAATTGATTTAACAGAACTCCATACTTCCAATTATAATAATTCTATGAAATTCCTCCCTAATTATAAGCTTCCTTCATTATTACTTCAGGCATTAAATGCACATCCTCAAATTCTTATCGAAAATCAATATTAAAATTTCCATTTTTAAAAAAACCTTTAATCAAATATAATAAAAACATAGACTTCGTCGTCTCAAAGTTAAGAAAAAAAAAGACTGGGGAAAATATAAGAGAATTTAAGGAGCAAAGCTGTAGAGCTGTATGCAGCCCACTACTAACGCAATATTTTGAGGAAAGGAGGAAGCCCATAATTTTCTTTAAGGTTATATTTATCAAAAAGGAGCGCAGTTGCCTGAAGGATTAATAATTTAAGGGGAATAATCTGACCTTGTAATTAATCATTTTCCTTTAAAGTGGATTTATTGATTTTATTTTTGTTGTATTTTTAGCCGAAACGCGAAAGAAGCAAATAAATCAAGATTGAACGGGAATTATTAATTTGGTCATTGCTTTTTTTTTGTTTTAAAATATGAAGATGATTTTTTTGGATAACAAAAATAATCACAGAAATAACCCATCGTTGATTTTTCTAAAAAATTGCGTTGGGCTCTAAAGCATTGAAAATTCATAGTTTGTAGTTATAAATGCGCCCTAAATGTTTATGGTCCATTATAAATGAGGACGTTTGCATCCAGACGCTTTTCTGAAAGCTTGCTGAAAATTCAATCTGCCACAGCCGAATTCCAGCGGACAATTGAAGCGCTTTTGAACAGATTCTGAAGCGAAGCGCAATCGATCCTGGGAAATTGAACACACGAAAATAGCAACACAGGCCCCAGCCACAGCAACCCATGCAACTTTGACAGGCAAAGGCTACGAAGCAGAAATTAGATTGATTCGGTCGCCGAGCGCGGCGGTGTCGCCATCGCAGTGGTCTACAGATTGTTCATCTTCATACAAAAGCCGTGTATTCTATTCGTTTTTGACAGTCGCTGTGGAAAGCGATTCGTCGGTCGCCCGTCGCATGTTTAAAACATAAGAAGACGTTGGAGTCCTGGAAGCTTCTCCGGGAACTCAATGTGAAGGCGCGTCCCCCTTGGACCAACCTAAAAGGAAGCAAAGGGAAAACTCTTCCTAACGCAGACCAGAAACGTCAGATCCAGCCAGTTCAGTTCATGATTAGCTCGTGCTTGAAATTGTTGCTGCTTTTTCGCCAGAAGTTAAGGCCCAATACACGAGCGCTCCATCCATCCAAATATCACACCGCCCACGCCTAAACAACAACAATTTGTATGCACTCGAAACCCACAACCAAAGCTTTGGATATTAATTTGATTTGAAACCACCGGCGCAACACCATGTGAATGTCCCTCGATACAAATATCCCTAGGCAACAAGTGACCCGAGATACGAATGTTCCTGAAATATAATTTCTTTTTATGTATATGCTTTATATCAGCTCACCTGTATGTTGTACCTATTTTGTATGTTGTATGTTGTACGTAGTATGTAAACAAATATTGCAACTTTATTTTAACCTACTTCTATGTAACCGATCAACTTGAAATTTTGCACATATGTGTAGTTCTCAATGCAATCTGACCCTTTTCCAAAAAATATTAAGATGGCGGTATCAAGATGTCGGCCGAATGTTGCAGTGGTGTTCCCCGACTATCAAAATTTTTTTTTTATGTGACAGACTAGAGGCTTAGGGAAAGTCCCTTTGTACTGTCGACAATCTATTTTTTCGTATGGGCATCAAATGAAAGGGTATGATAAGTGGAATACAATTAGCTATGTGGGGTCTTTCAAAATTCAAAATGGCGGCCAATACTTTTCTTTACAATCTACTCGATATGGGTATCATATCGAAGTTTATGACGAGTATGGTACAGTAATCTGTGTAACGTCATTTTAAATCTAACATAACGGTCACCCCAAAACGGTGGAAGACATATAATATACTAAAAAATTAAAAAAATTACACTTTAAAAACACGAAAAAAAACGCTTTTATTTTAAAATGAACTAAAATTAAGAAATAATTTTGAATGTAGAGTTTTCATTGCGCTAACGGAAAGTTCCAGTGTTAATACAATACGAGAAAGAAAGTATTTTTAAGATTTTTTTGGGCCATCAAATTGTACATTTTGGGACTGCAGGGTGGGTGCCAAATTTTGCAAAATTGATTACCTTTTTTTGGCACTTTTTCTGAGAAAAACAGTTAGGAGGAGAGAAAAGCGCCATGAGCGAAGTTCTGCACAGGGCGTCTAATTTCCCGTCATAGCAAAATCTATGTGAAGAGGACCAGTTCCGTTTTACTGATTAAACGCTGAGTTCGCGGGTGGTAGTACAGCTTAAGATCACAGAGGACTTGAGGAAATTTCTCATAATTACTAATTAATTACGACCCATAGGAACCGGGAAAGTACTCCAGTAGATTAGTCATTTGTATAGGCGTGTTGTGCGCCAGAGATGGAGGTTAATAAGGTCTGCCTTAGACAAGGCAAGCAAGAAAGGACAATTTTGTTTACGAATTTTTCTCTTGCGCAAAAACTGCTGCAAAAGAACAAGACATTGGTTGGTGCAATGGGAAATAATCGCAGGGAGCTACCAAAAGATATGCTGCCGTTAAAGTGCAATCAATAAAGTTTTGCCATTAAAAATTGCTTGGGGTAAAAAAGACCCCAGTTAACGTTAATGCATTTTAAAAGCAGATAGGAAGCGAGGGTTAAGAACCCTTAGCGAGTTCGTACCCCTGCAGACCAAGGATTCCACCTGCTTGATCTTTTCCTTTCCACTCACCGAAAGCGGTACTTCGTTAAAGCTCATTCGCCTCTAGGCATGGGCGTAGCAATGAATTTTTGCTGGGGTGGACCAGATTATAAAGCAACCCTTACCGACTGACCACAGACAGAAGTTAAACAACATGAGGAATCCTGAGATGTGACGGATCATTTACATGCAAACAAATATCCACTCACACCCGTACATAATTTTTTAACATAAAATAATTTCAAACAACGGTTTTGTGATACAACCCTCTTAATTTGACATAACTGGTGATGCAAACATATCCTTAAAAGATTAGTTGTTCGATTGATTAAAATAATTGCAACCGATACAACTCATAACGCTTTTTGGCCAACAAGATTAATCCCGATTCAAAGGAAACAGCTTAATTTACCTTCCTCCAGCGCAAACTCTGTTCAGTTATCTCCTTTTAAATGGCCTGTCACTTTGATAGGCCGATCGGTAATATTCGTATTCTGACTCCTCCAGAAACCGGCGACAAAATCGGCATTCTGTCAGCGTTTTGCTATCTTGCTCAGATACACTGTGTGGCTAAGGATACGGAATCGGTGGAAAGTACTCCAGTAAATACTCATGAGTAGAGTCGAATGAAAAGTATTTTATGAGTACTTTTCACTTGTTCAAAAGTACTCGATTCTTTGAGAATCCACGAGTACTTTTCGAAATTTTTATTTTGGATTCATGGAGGTACAACAGAGGCACGTCAATTGTAAAGAAATTAGCAGAACGATTCTACTCGGAAACAAAAACGCATATCGTAAATTGCTGAAAACTTGAGCAATACATCGAAAGACGAAGCTTACATTATATGTATAAGACACTAATTTGCCCTTTTACGCTCACACAAAGGATAGAGAACATGCTAAATTCCTTTTAAAGGACGATTTTGAGAAACCCAATTTGTCAGGAAGGGACATGTAGAAACAGCCAACAACGAGTTATATCAAATGACGAGATAGACTAAGTGACGTTGGTAAAACTCAATAGACTTCGCTGGTTTGGATACGTCGAGCGCACGTCAGAAGAAAGAGCAGCAAAGAAGGTCTTTACTATAATCATCGAAGACGAAAGACTTGTAGGCAGGCCGAAGAAAAGATGGACGGATGCGTTTATAGCAAATGCGGAGACACTTCTCCAGATATCGAACTGAAAGTCCCCCAAAATTTAAGACTGGAGTAAAAGATTAGAGGAATCGAAGGTTCTAGTTAGGCTGCAGCACAATTGGAGGAAGAAGAAGGAATATATGAAGCAAATTTGCCATCGCTCGTATTCTTCTTTTTTTCCTTTGGTGAGGTGCTTGGTCCAAAGGAATTGCGGCCGCTCTCTTGACCTATTGTACTACTTGCATTCCCGAGAACTTTCAACGAATGGTTGTATCTGCGACCTGCTTTAGCTTAAGGATTATTCGATTCCCGATTTTCTCTGTGTTGCACGCACGTGGACTCCAAGTTGGTGAATAGCGACGCACGTATACAAACTTCTATGCGATAAAAAATTTCCAATTTCCGTTTCCACTTTGCGTTTAGGATATAAACTGCTCTAAACTTTCCTAAAGTAAGGCAGAAAAATACAATTATGTGTAAAGCGTCACGACTGAGATGAACTTGCAATTATCCTGAATTCTGACTTGAATGCAAATTTCGTACTCAGAACTCGATTCTAACCTACAAGCAACGATATGAGTAATATTACTCGGTCAAAAGTATCGAGTACTGATGTGAGTAGAATCCAGCCAGCCAGCCAGCTTGACATCGTGCTAGTGTTTTCATCATTATTTAAACAATTACTTATCTGACAAAATTATTTTTGACGTAACAAATTAGCGACAAATTATAGACCTAGACCCGTATGTGCCGTATCATATACTTCGTTTCAATTGGAACCGAGTTGACTTGGATTTGAATTTAAAACTAAATGACTTTACTCTATGAACTACATTGTATCATACTGAAGATGATAGACCAATATAATATAATTTGGCCGCATCAAATGAACTTAGTTCCGGACTTTTTGCTTTTTTCTTTTCTAAAAACTATTTTTTGTAAAATTGTTTTAAGCGCTATGTAACATCACTGGTTTCAAATATGTATCTTGCTTTTAATAAGTGATTCACGTGATGCCTCTAGGTAGCTCAATGTCTGCGGTAATTTTCCACACCAATGTTCTACTCCAACTAACCCAGTTCATAGGAGAAGCATTATGGAAAAGACATCTGGCTGAGGCTAATTGGTTTCTTCAACATGCTGACTGTGCTCTGTGCTTATAGAATAGCGAAGCCAACAACGCGTTTTAAAGAGCTCAACAACCGTAAATCAATTGGCATTGTTAAATTAACAAACTTTCGGCCTTTATAAATGCGGCCTTGCCTAAACCTCTGCGCAAAGCTTTGGCTATAGCATACTTCTCCAAAGTTTATCCCGACTCTTATAGCTTATTTTTAGCCCATACCAAATAAAGGTTACTTGAATAAAACCTGTAACTACCGTCCAATAGCAATTACATCTCTGATCTTTAAAATCATGAGCATTTTGATTATCATTCAATAAAATGCTTATGGAATATCTAGAATACAACGACAAGCTTAGATTGAGAAGATTTTCTGGTGACCTTCTTCTGTGTCTAACAGAATAATCTTAAACAAAGTATTGATCGTTTTGATGAGTCTGGCCGTGATCCAGATATCACCAAAGCTTTTAATAAAGAACTGGATTGGTCATTTTCTTGTAGGTCTATTATCTATTGACCTAAACCTGAACCCATACCATATTTGTCATTGGCCCTCAGGTCTCAATTTTAATATTCGATCTTTTCTGATCTGAGCTAATAATCTCCCGTCAGTACCCTCTAAGCCACATCACAGCTAACGGTACTATGACTAACACCTATGGCTTTGGTAATATATGACATACACGAGTCAGACCTTGCCTGCATGATCATCAAGTCATTCTCAGTTCAATCGATAGTTGCATTTAACTCATCCTTCTGAAACTGAGTAAAAATAAAAAATGACTTTACAACGGGCGAACACCGACCGTGATTGAAACATAATCCGCGGCCATATGGTGGGCATCAGAAAATTGTTTACAGGACTGTACGGCCGTATATGACGGGTATACGATGGCAGTACGACAGCCCTACAGTTCCAATAATGGGCATACGGCGGTGGTGCCGTGGCCGTTCACATGTCGGTTTTATTATATTTTTGCCACACATTTCATTTTGGAGAAGTGGCTTTCGCTCCCTAACAAAACTCAAAACTCATCGCGTGTTTATTGAGAAAAACATCATGAAATCCGGAGCTCATATCTTCGAATTCGAACAATTCAAAATTTTTATCAACGCACTGCGATTAGTTTTTTTTTTTCAATTGTTTTGATTTCTTGAAAGGGTTAAATAACAAAATTTCCGCACCACACACTTCACGTAAAACATCCAGACGACTGGCGATCTTGTTTCTCTTATGCTTTGGTAGTTTTTAAGTATAATAATCCAAAGGCCGTGTGTACAGCTGAGTACTCGGTCATTGACACCTTTTGGTCAAGTTTGGCCTTCCTGGCCCCGTATGTGCTCCCGTTAAAAACTCTTCGGCCCTCCTGTGCCAATTAAAAAGCCAAGCGGCTGGCGTTCGCCCGCTGTAAGGCCATATTTTATTTTTACTCGGAAATTCAAAAATAATTAATTATCAAGATATTAAATTATAAAATCTTATTTAAAGCATAATTTACCCTAAAATAATTCAACCATACAAAAATGACTCCAAACGGATCAAATCTGAACTCGTACATTCCAAGGACGTGCCAGTCCCATCCTTCAAGCAACTTTTCTCATAAAAATTCTTTAAAACAAGATTTTATGACGAAATTAATGCAGTATCAAAAGCCTTCAGATGTCCTGTAGCCAATATCCTGTTAGGTTTAAATTCAATTTCCGCTTACAATTACAAGAAGTCAACTTCAAGCACTGCAGTGTATCCCGGGACAAACATATAATAAGAAATCTTGTATTCCTGGCAAGGATATTATTGAGAAGCTCATGCTTCTGCTCCTTCAAGATTTTAATTAACATTTTAAAATAGGATCTATACAGAGCAGCAGATACAGCAGGTCAGGCAGCAGAACCCAGAGCAGAGCCATGGCAGTTTATTGAGAAACAACTCAGACATATTATACCGACCGAACGAATGAATTTTGCGGCTTCTGCAGTAGAAGCTTTATAGAAACTCCAAATTATTCGTCTCCTCCTTAGTCCTGAATCCCATTCTGCAAGGAGCATAAAGAAGCCATATCCCAGACATTTGACTAGAGTTAACTACATTTAGGAAAATTGCATAAAATGCCCCAAAGTTTCATTATCGCACTTTCCTTCTCTCCAGCTACGATGCGAGATAGAGAGACGATAAGGGCACCTGGAATCTTGTTACCTGGGTAATCTTTCACCTTAACATCCTGTCATCAGCCCTGCCTTTGCCTTATAGTATAGCAGTCCATGGTGAACGTAGCTGTGGCATGCAACTTGTTTCCTGAATTTTCTGTAATTATAGGAATTGCAAATAAAGCCGAGGTAATTTGAATCAAGGAAGACCACAGCCCTTGTACATCCTTGAATATTGCAGCAACACACATGCATATATTTACACAAATGCTGCCCGGGCTTAATGATTTACGTGGTTAATAAACAAAGGCCCTAATGAAACGCAACCGAATTAACCAAACTAACCCGAATGAGAGCCTCGTTTTACATATGGTGGTCGAGATAAAACCGACGGCAGTTAACATCATCATGGGGGAGGATGATGTGCTCTGCAATGACGGGGCAGCGCCTCCAAGGTTCCTCCATGTGTCCTGGCCACCCATTCCTCCCGAAGGACTGCAGTCGTGGTCGGCCGCAGCACACCCTTCGGTCTAGTCTCTGGCGACGGTAATTTCTTTGGAATGGAATCTGATGGCCGCAGTTTTTCCCCATTATATCTGCCGGACGATTTATATTTAATGCCTTCTGGAAGCCAGCTCAAGTGCCCCATAAAGCCGGCATAAAGTGAGTGTATGTGCACGATTTGATGGCATCGATGCACTTATCCATTCCAGCGAGGAGCTCGCTAACACACACCCATAAATGTACAAAGGGAGGAGCGTCATCGATGGGACTATATTTGCTAACTTTGGCAGAGCATTGGAAACAAGCGCATTTAGAGGGAAATTGCGATTTTATTTGCCAAACTCGAGGACTCGAAGGACCCTATACAATGGAGATGTTAACATAAGCGAGTTTTATTGCCATTTAGCTTTGCTGCTTATTCTGGCTTTGCTATAATTAAATTTATCTCGATATAAGATCCGAGGAACTTCAGATAATTCTAATAAAATTGCTTACTGAAAGGCGCATTCCGAAGGACACTTTTATTTGTCATTTATTTTCCTTCAATAGCAACGCAAACTACTATTTAAGGGATTTTGCGGAGTTGTATATGGACCTTTCAGAGCATCCACTTGTCGAGGAAAAGTAATGTTGTTTTAAAGTTAGTTTATAGCTGCAGCAGTTTGTTAAAAACCTTGAATAATGAAGATTTTTATGTTTTTAACATTTCTAAAGAAAATCTACTAAAATCATTTAATAGTATCAGTTTTCTAGTAAACAAGTTGATCTACTTGTGGCTCACCTTTGTTAAGGCTACGAAAACGATTTGTACTCTCAACTCTACTGAGGACATCGAAAGAGATTTCAGACAATTGAATAATAGGAAACGTTTTGTCAGAGGCACCTACCTCCTCAGCACCAGTTACAAAACCTTTCCAATTCTTTTGAAACAAAAATTAGAGCCTATAGCGGAAAGCTGGGTTTAGGTCATCATAGAACCAGCTGCTCATTTTCCCGCAAATCTTTGAGAAAACGTGGCAAAGCGATGTATCAAATATTTGTCGACTTTCAGCATTAGGCATATGTAGTACGTATACATGATGAGTTGCGCTGAGGTTGAACCAGAGTCCAACTACATGTAGACGCGAGTTGAGTTGAGTTCCACTGAGCTCTTTTACCTCGGTTGAGTTGACATTATGCATATACATACATGCGAGTTCAGTATTTAAGTAGTTGAATTTAGTTGACAGCAGCATCTCTGTGTTTTGTTTGTGATGCGAGTCGAAAATTTAACCCAAACTCAACTCAACTTTTCAACTCATCATGTATACGTAACAATGATTATAAAACAAGAAATTCTCTATAAGATTTTATAGGAATTAGGAGTCTCCTCAAAGCTCGTACGACTAACCAAATGTTATTCGTTATAACTCACTAGTAAGTAAAGATCGACAACACTATAACAGAAGAGTTCCAAGTACGACAAGGTCTTAAATAAGGGGATTGACTGTAATTAGCAACACACTCTTACTTGGATATACAGATGATGTGAACATCGCAGAAGCTGCTTTTTGGCAGCAAAAGAAACTGATGTCGAGCTTTAAAGAGGCGTCAGAGGACATAGGCTCGAACATCAACGAAGAAAACACAACGGCGATGCAACATTCCAGAGCTGGAAGGTTTAGAATAGGAAGAATACAACCTAGAAGTAGTCGATTAAGTAGTCTACATTGGGTCTAAAACTACATAAAGATACGCAGGAATGGAAGAGATAACTAGACGAATGCTACAGGCTGAAATAGCCTTTTGTGCTCAAAAACAAAACTGTCGCTTTACAAAACAGTAAAGCCTGACTGGACTACATTGAAGAACAGTGCAGTGCAGCACTGTGCAGTATGTTGCAGTGGTTCATTAGAGAAGGCCTGGTAAAGCATATTGAATAAGCAGTGTTTCGACATTGACTGTTCATTATATATATAGAAATTCCTTATTTCTCACTAAAACTATGTATCCACTTGTACATTTGTGAATGGAAGTGCAAAGTGCCACTTGCAAAATGTAAAATGTATGTGTGTAAACACAAGTTTCACCTGCTACACTCGAGTGTATATACACTTTTAAGTGTACATTTCAACTAATAAGTTCAGTTGTGTAAATGCGTTAAATTGAAAAGTGTAGATCCACTTAGTGTATCCACTTTTTTAGCGAACAAAACATTTCTGTTTACTTTGCGAGTGGAGGTAATGAAGATTATGCGTTTATGAGGGTTTTTAAATGGTTCTTATTCTTATCTTGAGCAGTTCGTAAAATGGTTTACCCCTAAGATTAGTATTTACAAAGCTTGTACTTCCTTTAAATATTCAGTAAAACCAGTGGTATAATTTTCTAAATGGTGCAGGTAGGAACTTGTGCAATTATCGTCACTTCCACCCCCAGTAGCAGCTACTTAAAAACATCTATTCAGGGTATATTACCAGGTTAAACATGGTTCTCACCAATGGAGTTGGACTTCCCGAATAAAAATAGCTTTTAAAGGGGGATATGATGGCCGTAGAATTTTTAACCATTCTTAATAGAAGCACATACGGCCTCACCGCGGCCGAACTTAACCAAAAGGTTTAATTGGCCAAGAACTAAGTTGTGCACGCGGGCATTTCCCGGGCAAATTTGTACGAAAAAAGAATCTGCACCAAATGTATAGTTGAATTTGTTTTATGGGAACTTGAACACTTTCGATATGTTCACGTTATATTCACAATGAATGGTCCTTTCGATTTATCTTACAAGATTATCGTCGCGCATTTGGGTGTGTGAAAATATCTTTATATAGATGTCGGTATGTGTCTTCTAATACCCTTGACATGGCCGGGACTGTGTTCGCCCGTTGCAAGGTCATATTTTATTTTTACTCGGATTCGGATAAAGGTGGTGCTTTTATTTGTAATACTTTTGGTGATTTATTCTAGGCAGTACCACATTAAGTTTTACTACGTAACAACCAGAACCCCTCGCGGAAATGATCAAGTATAAAGGCTCCATTCTATAGTTTTGCCAGCATTAACGAAGATGTCATTTAAAACCCTGACCAATGATATATCCATGTAAAAAGACTACAGCGCTTTTGAATTTAACATCCCCCCTATTCGAATTTTTAATAGGGACAGAAATGAGAGACGACGAAGAAATTCGCCTCAAAGAAATCATCACGGAAGAAGCTGCCAGGTTATATGCTGAAATTAGAGATGAAAGACGAGAGAAGATCAGAACAGAAGAAATATTACTGCAATTCTAGAGGAGAGTAGGCGACAATACGATTGCAAAATAAAAACTGCTACAAGGTATAAAATTGGAGATGTTTTGACAATCGGGAGGACGCAATTTGGTACATGTCTTAAAATACGACCAAGATTTTTCGGCCCTTATAAAGTGAAAGCTGCCAAAGGTTTCGGCAGATATCAAGTTGAGAAGGTAGGTGGAAATGAAGGGTCTCGTCTAACAGACACAAATGCCGATAAAATGAAAATGTAGGCAGAGGAAGATGACAATGAGCGAAGAGAAAGATGAAAGTAACTACACAGAGGTAGTACCAGGAGAAAGTTTTCCTGGGTCAGCAAAACTTTCGGGACGGCCGAGTTATGGTTTCGGAAACATCGAATAAAACACCGTTACCTCGTTAAATTTCACCGAGTTTTGTGATATTAATGGCTCTCTTGAAATCTGACCGTGGACGAAGGAGGATCTCCTGCTGTGGGCGAAAGTATTCCTACTTTTATATAATTTCCAAGTGTATAGCTCTCTATGAATTACTTAATATTTTCTGGTTAATTCGATGGATTTTTTGTTAATAATAACTATGCCTTTTCAACTTCAAATTGGGACTAAACAATTTCAATTTGGGAATAAGCCATTTCAAATTGGGAATAAGCTATTTCAAATTGGGAATAAGCCATTTCAAATTGGGAATAAGCCATTTCAAATTGGGACCACACAATTTCAAAATGGAAATAAACAATTTCAAATTGCGAATAAACAATTTGAAGTAATAAATGAAGCCCATTCAGTAAAGATTAAAGTATTAATTATTTTTATTAAGTTTGGAAGAAATATGAACACAGATAAACAATATAAAAACATTATTTAAAAACGAAAATCCACCATATTTAATGCATCGGGTATGAACTTTTGAACATGGGCGATATATTTTGTGCAGTTCACAACGGTTTGATTTCTTATATCATTAATTAAGATGGTAAACGATATTCGGCTTGAGTCATATTAGCCCTGTCTTCACCGTTAAAATTTGTGGCATTTGAATTGCTAATTCTCTTTTAATGTTAACTTTAAAGCATGAGCGAGCCTGCTCGATAGCATTAAACATTGGACTATATTGTCCAAGTCCAAGTAATCGATGACCAGAAATTCCGTAGAAACAAAAAATTGATATTTTTCTTCATGTTTTTGTTTTAGTTCCTTCAAAGTTACTCTTGGGTTATCTTATCATTAATATATTGTTCCATAAAGACATGGTGTTCAGATAAAATTTTTGTTCTTCTCTTTCCACCACACTATAATTCATTTCCTTGCATTTTGACACATCGATAAGCAGTGAATCTTTTCACTCCTAATTTATTTGCGGGCTACATTGTTATACGATGTATAAAGATGTTTTTTAATATTTTTGGCTTGTGTTTTTTATATAAAGCATTTTTATTCAAAATGTTGAAATGTATTTATAACTTGAAGAACAAAATTAATGGCAATTTCAACTTTATATTTTTCTCGGCATATATGATAAGTTTAAGAAAAGAACAATTTGACAATTTTAACTTGCTTACGCCCAATTTGAAATTATTTAGTCCCAATTTGAAATTGTTTATTCTCAGTTTGAAATTGTTTAATCCCAATTTGAGGTTGAAAAGGTATAGTTTTTTTTATTGTAGATTTTATGAGTTATTTTCCTAAAACATTCAATACCACATGCATTCTCTATCCCAAGCTAACTTCTAGACACTGTAGCATAGTGTTACGAACTTGTAGTACAATGGTTGTTTCCAAAGCATAGATTTTCAACATAAAAAACATTTCCTTTAGTGGAGGAATATTTAAACCACCAGTTTGGGATAAGTTATAATTAACGTGTATCCCTGATAAGCTCAGTATATTGACAATAAAGACTATCATGACCCCATTTCACAAATAAAAATGTTCGCTAATTGACTCTCCTATAAAAAAAGTCATATATGTACGTGAATGCTTTTATTAATGCAATCGGGTCCTTAAATTAATGAAAACAATCCACTCGACAAAAAGCAAATCTAGTATGTTAATGGATTTTTAAGCTATGTTTACAGGCCTACTTAAGCCTCAAAATTGCCTGCTTGAAAATGGTCATTTTTATGTTGAACACACAAAGATTTCAATGAGTGACACAAAAGTTGAACATTTATCTCCTCCATCCATGAAAATGCTGCTGTCACCCGCAGTGTCAATATTCCTCAAAAGAAAACGCAATCAATCAGTTTTAGCCTGCTGCTGTTGGTAGAGGAAAAAAGTTATTTTGAACTTTTCAAGTCGTTATCCTGCTGGGTGGTGATGGGTACCAACCCAAGAAAAAACAAACAAAAAAAAAACATACGAAAACATTAAGGATTCCAAACAACTGTTCACCAGTTTACAGTTCTATGCTATAAATCACAAATCACTTGAACAGAAACAACGATCCAGTCTGACATCCTAGAGAGACACAGAGAGAAAGGGGCAGGTCCATCAGCATTTATTTTCCTCCCGGTAAAGCCTGTCACTTAAGTAAAAATAATGGCAGCACTTGAAACATTTTCGTTCAAGTAATTGTCATTTAGCTAAGCCCACATTGATCCTTATGCAAAATTATATAATCCACCGCCTCGACGAGTTTACGCAATATACGGGCCAGCAATTAAGTACTTTCATGGCATCCATCATTGCCTGTCATCCTTTCGGTGTATCTTCATTACATAACACATAATCCTCTTCGATATTCCCATTTAGAGTGAGAGCGAGTCCCGCCAGGACGCCAGAACCTTATATCCTTGTATAGAAGACAATAGTAAAGTTATGCCCCACTAAACTGAAAATCCTGCTGACTAAAGAAAAGTCTGTGTGAGTCTCGGGACGGATGAGATACACTCTCGCCCTCGTTTTTGTGTATCGTTTTGGATATATATTTAGGATAATAGGGATATCCTGTAATTTCTCTGCTCCTAGAAACAACCCGAGCCCTGGATCGAAACGGGCTGGCGGGGGGTCGAAAAAGAAAAGGGTTCAAGTTTCCATCAAAACAAACCCTTTTATACCTGGCAACCAGAGAGGAGGATTTCTTTGCAATTCGGAAATTTTATCGGTACAAGACTCCTGTTTGATTGTGTTTTAAGCGCCTATCAGCAAACGATGATATGCTGAATAATAGAGAATTTCTATATAAGCCCACCACCCCCACAACGGCCCCTCCCACAACCCCCCAGGGATTTGCGAAAAACTGACTGGATATACTCTTTTTCTGGCACCTTTTTAGGTAAGCCCAGAACCATTTTACTTAACTTCCGTAAAATGATTGATCTTTTCTCTTCGTTTTTAGACGTGATTTGTTTTATTAGAATGCGCATATTCATGAATATGGCAAACTACCCTCGTGCGAGGGGATGAAAGACGACGTGGTGGGCACGAGGAGTATGCAGCATTCCCATACCCAATTTTATCCGGGAAAGAAATGTAATGAGCTTATAAATAAGCCATGCGGATGTATGCATATGAATGAAGGATAACAAAGTTCGAATTAGATCCTTGGCGCGGCGGCGATGGATACACAAGGATGCCCTATGGATGAACGAAATTCGAAACTATTCATTTTTATTTTCGAGATCGCACAAGATAAAATTATATCGAAAGAAGCTGCTGCTGGCTTCGTGCTTTTATATCCCCCATCGCACACTTGATTGTTGCTTCAGTTTCGTGTGCATCGATACACATGTAAAATGAAGAGACATTGGCGGATTGTGGGTTTTATTATCCTGTAGCACACAATCACAAATCTTCCTTGCTAAATATTTATCACATTATGTTTTTATATGGTATTCAATAAAAAATTATTGTTTAGTAACAATGTATTAGGGGTTTCGGAAGATTGGCATCCTCTGGGAATACAACAAGTGAGAGCACATTTCAAAGTTTAGCATTTAAATAAGGTTTATCATGATAGAAAGCGTTTTCGTTCAATTGCCTGACGTAATCTCACAGTTGTCTACAGCAGAGTTTAGAATCAATCGTCTGGCCAATTAGAAGTACCTCATAATAGACGATTCCCTTCCAGTTCCACACATCCAATCACCTTTTTCGACATCAATTTTTCATTACCGGTTGTGAGACTTAGCAGATGGATCGATTTCATTTCGTACTTAATGCGGAACAATCATGTTTATGTTTATGATACAATCATGGATAAGGATTATCCTCTTTGATGTTTATGGTCATAGGTTAGGTGTAAGGTTGCGTTCAGTGAGCGGAGGCTCGATTAGGACTTTGCAGTGCTGTTTTAACGCTATCACGTCTCGTGTACTGTAACGAACCACGTTCGTTACTAAGAACCCTCTCTTAGAAAAATACTAAAGTAACCCGTTTCAACTCTAGAAGGCATTTCCTAACAAAGCTTTAGGAAAAATAAATATTTACTCAGCAGGCTGGGTGATTCTCCTTTGAAAGCTCACTTCAAAGCGTTAAAGCTTCCTACGCCGACGAGCTTTCCGGCTATAAAATAAACGGCTTCACCAGGCTAAAATTCAGTCTTTAACCAGGCTCGTTCCGGAGAGGTCACCTTCTCCGGTCCTAGACCGTGTCGTGGTGTACGATCCGGCACGGTCATACGTTGCCCCTCAGGAATGTTGCCGAGGCCTTGTCGTGGTGTACGATCCGACTATGTGCCGAAGTAGCGATTCCTATACCGACATTACCAGAGGAATGTTGCCGAAGTAGCTATTCCTATACCGTGTCGTGGTGTACGATCCGGCACGGTTACACTAAACACACATTACACACAATACACATTACCAGAGGAATGTTGCCCAGGCCTTGTCGTGGTGTACGATCCGACTATGTGCCGAAGTAGCTATTCCTATACCGTGTCGTGGTGTACGATCCGGCACGGTTAGACTACCCAGCGGGAAAAATTGGGAGCACTCCCAAAGGGAGGGAAGTTGGAGGGCTCTCAATGGACTCCCAAGAGAGCATTATTGGAGTTATTTAAGAAATTGAATAGGCCAAGCTCAAAACTTAAAATTGTATTGATGCGATGACTCACTATTATACTAAAAACGTAAAATTACTGAAAAATTCTTATGGTACTTTAATGTTAACCTCTACTGTAGATATTTAAAAAAGCTCTATAATGCTCCTTTCTGCCTCCAACTACATCGTTACAGGAGTGCTCCTATGGGAGCTCAAATGGAGTGCTAGCCTAGGCGGACATCTAATGTTAAAAAATATATGGAGAGGGAGCGGAAAGGGAGCACTCCATGCTTCCAAGGGAGTACTCCTACATTGTCCTTAGAGCACTCCATTTCCCACTGGGTACAGACATAACACCTACCGACCGCATACCGACCGACTACCGAATACCGGAGGAATGTTTCCTGGACCAATGTCGTGGTGTATGATCCGACATTGTTCCCGGCAGCATTGCCTAGACCAGTGTCGCGGTATGACCAGATACAAGACCGACCATATACCGACACACACCCACACTTACACCCACACACACACACACGCACATCCTGGTGGTTGTTTAAAATGTGGTGAATGTTTAAAGCTATTCTAAGGCGTTTAGGAAAGTTATCAATGCTCTAACCCTGGTGTGGAAATCTCTTTTCAGTCTTCCAGATTTTCCTAGTGTTTGCTGTTGGCATGGGTTAGACCCTGGCATTTACAAATGTAAAGTAGACTAGCCTTAATTTCTCCCTTGTTCTTATCCCCGTAGCCATGGCTGTTGGGATACCGAGCTTGGTAGTGCGGTTTCCTATGGACCAATGTCCCGTAGTGATTCTGATACTATTACTTCGGGAACTGTTTAGGAGGTCCATTATTCTTCCTTTGTTGTGAGTATACCACGTAGATAATGTTTATGACCCCGAATACTGGGCTTCTAACCATCTCAATCTCCGAATACCGGAGAGAGTTTTCTTGCTTAGTTAGGTATTAGGCTTTCTCGTTGCCATTTGTTTGGGGAATAGCACGATTATACTTTTTACCGGGCCTATCTAACTCATATCTGCATCACTCCACTAACTTGGAGTACATCGTTACTGAATCCAGAGATTTTATAGTGGCTTGGCTATTTAAAGGGATTAAGGGAGTGCAGGACAATTTAAGAGACCCCGAAAGACTTCGGCCTAGGCTCGATCCTGTGGATCATCACGTACATACGCTAAATTCACGCCGCGCCTTTCGCCAAAAACGGCTTCTATCGGGTCTGTCGTTGATATCGGGACCGCGATAGCACGAAGGCATAGATATCTTCGCGAACGAGATGATATCTGAGTTAAAGATCTGAGTCGAGAGCGCTGGTTTACTTCTAGCTGAACCAAAAGGTGACGGAGTAAGAGCCAAGCGGCCTCGGTATTCCAGGGCTAAGGTGCCTGGCCACCATCCCAGAGGTCTCGGGTTCGAATCCTGGCAGCATCACGATCCTTCGCCTATTCCACTTTCCCATCTACATAACTTTCCTTCTTCCTTCTTCCCTCTTAACATTCCTGATTCCTATTGTCATTGCCTGCTCTAGTTCTTCCCCGCTCCACCAAGCGCTTGTCATCAGTTGGTCGATGAGATTCAACTCGTTTCAGGATGCATAACACTCCTGCGGGCTGTGCTCGATGTCCAGATGTCAGAGACGCGATAATAATGGTTGGGAGTAGATGGAATAAAAATATCGCGGCTAGGTTGTGGCAGTTCCTTTCTTCCCGATTTGAGCTGCTGTTCGACATACGAAGAAAAGAGATTGTCGACAGTATAAAGGGCTTTCCCTGAGCCTCTAGTCTTTCACATAAAAAAAGCTCTTGAATGACCCGGAATATGCAAGAGGAAGCAGAAGGCCGAGCGACTTATTCTTGTTCTCAGTTAGTCCATTGTAGCATAGCAGAGGAGTTGGCACCGGTCTACTGCGGCCAAAATATGGGGAAATGAGTTATTATTTCACTCAGCTTTTGAGTAGACATTAGAGGTTATAGAACATAGCTTTATGGCCATTCTGCCTACAATGTGTGGAACATAAAGAAGCTTAGGTGCAGCTAAAATCGGATAACTTTTTGGACAAGAGATGATGAGGTGGGAGGATGTGTGGAGAAAGGTGGAAGTGACGCTGAGCGCCACCTACCAGAACCTGAACCAACATGAATATATGAGGTAGAAAAGGACCAGGAATGCCAGGTGAGGCAATGGCGTAAGCCGGTCACGAGGGGAGATTTGAAGATAAAAAAGAGGAGGTTTTTAAGGTGGGTTAATAGGTGGCTAATAGGAATGCTGCTAGAAGTTTAGCCAACAAGCCGTACGTGAGGGTTGGACATACCACGACTGGCACTACCGCAGGACCATCTTTGGTTTGATACCTCATCTTTTGGCCGATGACTCTTTGTAGGCCGCCTAAAATACTATGCAGGCGTTTTTATCCTTTCCTATATGCTAAACTTTCAGATGAATTTTGGGTCCAGGCGTAGTATAATAAACGTACATCGACGTACGTATTTAATAACCTGGGAGTTAATTCTGGTTCGGTGCAGTGGAAACGTGAAAAAAAGTTTACACTTGACTTCACTTTATCACTGCACTCAACTTGAAAAAGCGATTCTCCTTGCATTCGTGAAAACTTAATACTGAATAAAGGCTGAATTGAATTTTTATACTAGCAAGTGTCAGTTTATCAAATCTAGTAGGTACCTACATACATATCTAAAGTGAAAACTTTTCACGACTTCACTCTAAATTTCACGATGTACAACAATTTTAAATGTGCAAAGTTTTTGACAGTGGTTTGCACGATATAAGAATCGCAAAAAAAGGTGTAAACGTGGAAAGTGTTACATTAGGGAAAACTAGTACATGTGATGACGTTTATTATGGTCAATCATTAATTTGCACATTAGAAGGGCGGAACATTCTTTCACGTCTTTAATTGTTCAGACATAATTGTGTAATAGTGTAAGATTTGTCCCAAAAATGAGATAAAATAATAACCCAATCGGAATTAACTGACTACTTAGAAAATAGAAATAATTTCAGCACTAGTGGGAAACTGACTAGTTCCAGCAATGGTGCCAAAGTCATCCATCGTAGAACAACGCTATACAAAAGTAGTGGGTCGTTTTCATATAAATTTACATATATCAATTTACATTGTCTGCTAAGGGCCAACAAGTTTTGCTATCACTTGAAAACAACCTATTATTGTGTAAGACGAAGTTAGTGGTGTTGAAATAGTCAATCGATTTTAGCCAACAAATAACGTGTAAGCTATAAGGAACTATAGTCAAGGCCGCTAGTGAAATAATTATTTAAAAGATAGATTAGTAACCATTTTGATAAAAAATCAGAGTTAAATTTTAATAAAGTTATAGATTTATATTAAACACAAAATATTTTTCGTTATTAACTTAATTTCGTCAACCAAACTCTTAATTATAATACAGAATTGAAGAAACATCCAAAGGAGTCTAGTCGAATTAGAAATAGAATACCAAGAACTTTTCCAGTTATAATTAGCGAAAAATCTATTTCTGACAAATCATTAATGTGTCATCATGGCAACTCTTGATTACGATTCGTATTTATAAATCCTTCCTGCGAAAATCTCCTTCGTCTAGGCCTATATTCATTTTTGTCATCTTATTCTCACAAAAAAAAAAAAACAACAACAACAAAATTTAATTCCCTTAATCAAAAAAGGACCTTTAATATAAATTTTTTAACGCCTTTTGATTAAATCAAGGATAATTCTCGTAAATTATCTTAAGTATAAAAATAAAGCTCCTTGCGCTATCTTTGCAGGAATAAACATCCTCTCTTTTCTACACCAAGTAAAATAATAAATATATATGTATGTATGTATATAAAAAAAAAGATTGTGGATTACTTTGTTTTTGAAGAAGATATCAAAACATGGGTTTTAAAAATACCCCCACAAGGCAGGATCCTTATTATAAAATCAACAAAAACAACGGGGTGGAAAAAGGAATTACACAGGCACACACATAGATATATACAGGAAAAAAAGTAGGATGTAGATTAACCACTGATGGTCTCGTGTATATGATTATTAAGGAACAACATTCACCACCAAACATCAGCACAGGCATAATGATAATAAATTCCCGCAGTGTTGGCCCTTATCAATTTTCCTTTACGTTACGGAATAGAACAAACGGAAAAAAATTGTTACGTCCTAATAGCAGCGTTTTTTTTCCTTGGCTTTAGCCTTTCTGTGTAAAATGCCAGTCATGACGTCAATGTAAATACCTGCAAAGAACCAATCATTTAACAGAGAGCCGCTCTCTCTCATAAGTTAATATTTGAACAGGTGGAAACTTTGTTGGTAGAAATTTTTTTTTCTTCTGGTTACCTTTTGGAATGAGATAAAAAAATCTTCAATTTAAGTCTGGCACAAGATGCTGGGAAAGGAGAAGCAAGAAAGAAAGAAAAAAAGATCAAAAGACGCAACATTTCCTGATTTACCTGTCATTTCTACCTTTTGAACATGGCTTTTTTATTTACCCCCCCAAAAAAAATCGGAGTTTATATATGCCGTCATCAGTTCGGGGCGAAGAAACAATACCCCAGAGGCTCATATATATGATAAATCCCTGAATATATTTCTCACACCCCCCCCCCCCGTTCGCCACCCCCGTCCCCAAAAGAAAATCGATTTTCTCCTGCTTTTTGACAAATTCCCCGAATCAATTTTTCTTCAGTTTTTCACCTTAATTTTCGAATTATTTTCTCGGCGAAAAGCCCCGAATCTTCGCTCGATTGAAAAAGCATAAATCAGATTCTATTGCAACACTTACTTGGCACCTCCTCAGCGTGTTAACCTTTCCATTATTCTCCAGCGAGAGTCCTTCACGGGCGGCCGCCCCCCGTTCGCCCGTTCGCCCGGCCTCTCGTTCGCCCGCGCCCCAAGCGGTACACAAAGGGATGTCGTGTTACACGGGTTAAGGGCTCTGCTGGCAGGTGTGCATGAGGATGGTCCGGGAGAACCATTCTATGTGTGGGATGAGAGCTGCGAATCAAGCCATAAATCAAATTTCACCGGGCGGCTTTATACTTTCCCCAACATCACCCACCCCCCCCAATGGGGGGCAGGAAAATCAAATCAGAAATGAGCAGGATTTCGCCTCACCGCAACATGAGAGGAGCATCACCCCGGCGCAGGATAGAAGGAGCATGGGCAGTGTTCGTTCGCTCTGTTTCCCATCTGATTTCCCAGAATCCTGGGCCCTGTTCGCCAAGGGTCTGGGGGTGCCTATGGGGCTCGTCCTTAAAAAATATAAAAAAGGACTACGAAATTGAGGCCTACATATTGGCGTTAAAAGGTTTCCTTAAACAGATTTATGATGCCTCCGCGAATTTATGAGTTTTATTTTCGCTTTTTTTTCTCTTCTATGTTAAAATTTCTCCAAAACATTTTCCGTTTTTTTCTCTCTTCCCGTTGCCTCCTCAGACTCATGTACAAAGAGCGCGCCTCTTGCAGGGCTGCTAACTCCTTTTGAGGCAAGGATTCCTTGCCGGGCTGTTTTTGTTGTTGTTTTGTTGCCTGTGCTTTGATCCTAGTAGAAATGGTTTTCTTAAGTGCTTCTTTATTCCCTTCATTTTTATTGTGACTATGTATTGAGGACTGTTTATGTGTTTTTGCTAGCATTGTTGTTGTTGTTTTATTTCCTGATTACTTTCATTTTCTTTCTAGCTCTAGACTGTTGTTGCTGGAACTGAATGATGACTCTAATAAGAAAATCAAACATCAACTGATAGGAAAAGAGAGAGCTAACATCGTTACAAGTATTGCTGTAGACAACTTTTAAGATTCTCTGTTGATTGATGTGCTCGAAATGTTATTAACGTTAACATTTCAGCTGCTCTATGCGAAAGGAAGAAAGGGACAGTAGATTTTTTATAAAAATATTCTATATATTTTCCCCTTTTCACAAAACGTACATCAATCAACACCAACTACAATACTTGTTATTATAATATCTCATTTTATCTAATTTTTTTTACTAAAGTGTTGAACAATAAAGTTTACTATCTATCGGAGTCAAAAACTTAAATAGAATGTGCAACCAGAGTCCTTAAATATGACGCACCTAACTTCTCGCTCCTGACCAGCCATGAGCATCCCCACGGTGACTCTGCTAGCTTACAGAGGTAAAACCAAATAAGCCGCCTATAGAGAATGCAGAAATTCTCCGAGCGAATGATCTCGTAAGGTCATCAGGTGTAGAAACTCTTGTAAACCCACCATCAGGAAAGTCAAAGAATTATTCGATGACAGACTGAGAGGTAAACTCATAAACTTCATTGCTGACAGAAAAAACTTCTGCTCCTTGGTAACCTCCATCAGGATGAATTCCACTTCACATACAACACCTTCATTCATTTACAACGAACAGGTGATAACAGAAAGCAAACCCAAGGCCGACCTACTTGCATCTCTGTTCGCTGAGAATTCTTCCTCACTCCGTGTCTCCACGAGACAGATGTCAGCCAGACATTTCTGTCTTTCCAGATGGAATCGAACAAACATTTATTTTTGAGTGGGCACTTCTGGCAGGACTGAAGTTTTAACACTTCATTATTTGACAACTGTGAAAGTCATTGATATGTCAGTGGTGAAAGTATTTATAATGAGTACAAACAAAGCAAATTTATTAAAAAAATTCCATTATTATTTTATTCCATTATTTTCACTAATTTTATATATATTTAATACTGCTAACAATTGCTTGTGTATCAAACTTCAATTCCCGCCATTTTAATTTTCGAAAAATTTGAAATATGTCAAGTCGGCAATGCCAAAACATGTTTCAAGACGTAGCTGTCTTGCCATATGCTTCTGTCCTGCCATAGTAGTCTCCACGAAACATTTTCAGGCAATCTGGAAATGCCAGCACAGATATCTGAAAGATTTCTGTCTCCTGGAGACACCGGGTTACCCGATGCTGACATGCAACCCCTCACCATCGAATGTTCTGCTCACTCAATGAATAGAGTTTTATTCAGGACGCGTGAATTGTATAAGTGTCTCAAAGAACTTGACTCCAACAAGCCGCTGGTCTGACAAAATTTTCGCTATGGTTCTTAAAAAATGCGCCTCATCTTTGGCTAAACCTCTGCGCAAACTTTTTGTACTTTCATACTTCTTCGGAGTTTATCCTGACTCCTGGAAAGTAGCCCATGTTCAGTCTGTCCCGAAAAAGGTGACTCCAGCGACCTCTCTAACTACCACCCAATATCAATTACTTCTATTCTCTCCAAGATTATGGAGAAAATCACAAATAGAAGGCTTATGGAATATCTTGAATGCAACCAAATATTAGACGACAAACAATACGGATTTAGATCGAAAAGATCTACTGGCGACCTCGGAAGTATACATCGATTTGGTGAATCTGGCCAGGTTGCTCTGAATATCTCCAAGGCTTTTGACAGAGTATGGCTCTGTTGAGTAAACTACAAGCTATTGGTA
Source organism: Thereva unica (assembly GCA_949987705.1). Taxonomy (NCBI): domain Eukaryota; kingdom Metazoa; phylum Arthropoda; class Insecta; order Diptera; family Therevidae; genus Thereva; species Thereva unica. The sequence goes on along the minus strand of CATLJY010000535.1, from coordinate 68,231 downwards.
TTGACTCTGTTCTAAGGTCTGGATTAAGAGCTTCCTTCTGGTTCAATCAAGGTAGTATTGGTGTTCCCAAGGACTCAATTATAACATCAGCTCTCTTCATAGTTTTTATAAACGACCTCCTCTCAATACCCTCCAATTCACTCCACAGCTTTGCTGACGATGGTAATGTACGTTACTCATATAGTTTCGATAATGTAACACAAGCACGCGTCAGACCTTGTCCGCATAATTACCAACTCTTGTCCAATTCAATCACTAGGGACATCGAACGAATTCTGAATTGGGGCCTCAAGAACCGTGTTGAATTTAATTCACTAAAAACGAATTACTGTCTCATCTCAAATAAACGGCAAAACCGTCATATTTCAAATTGCTAAACAAGCATCCCAGTGCCTAGCATTCCTCATAAGGTCCAAATTCTACCTTCAGCCGTCCGCCAGGGCTATAATCTGCAAATTCTACATTCGTCCCCGTCTCGAATACAACTATTATATCTGGGCCGTACCCCAAGAACGATCTTAGCTTGGCTGGACAAGGGGAAAAACCGCGCTCTCAAACTTATTGGTGATAGCGCTCTTCAATAGATTCATGAAGCCACCGCAAAATTTTATCACTTTTATCACAATGACCGCTCCATTGAAATATTTAACCTCAAGCCTCCCCGGGAACATTTCTCGCGCAACACAAGACTTGCCGCTCGGCTCACCCCTATATTTACAGACAGCCCTTATATTCGCGCACCCTCCTAGAAATTCCTTTTTAACAAGAACAACTCGTCTGTGGAACAACCTTCCAAGGTCATTATCCCGAACTTATACAACACCAAAAGTAGCCCAAAAAACTTTCTAGAATCCACTAATTAACTAAATTAATATTTATATCGTTAACTTAATTACATATATTATAACTCATCTGGTCGCAGCTAATGCACCCAACCCCATCAAGAATCATCAGATTTATCACAAGATCCGAAAAAGCCGAAAACAGTCTTCTTGGAGTGTTATGCCTCCTGAAACAAGTGAATCCCGGTAACCAGCCGACAAAGGTGTGACGCCAACAGTACCCGACTACCAGGGAAACAAGGAGGTGTACCGACCGCTTGGTGAAGAACCGACCAAAGCGGAAATAAAGAACCCGATTTGTCACTTCTATTGTATAAAAACCCGACAAGAGTCTCTGCGGACGAACACCTAGCAGGTCTGTTAGCAAGTCCAAATCCCACCTCTCCGCAGTGTCCACTGGGGTACTTCTTCGGAAGGAGACGGTCGAACGGCGCGTTCTCTGCGCCACAAAACAGATCTTTAAGTCGATTGGGCTGAGGGTTAAGTAACCCGCTCCCGTAAAAACACCATTACTTAGTGAGGATAATAGCATCAGTTTTTCTGAAATTGATGATAATGCATTGTTCCATGCATCACTAATCTACCACTTGTGGGGCATTACTCATAACGTCTGCAATAGTTTTCACAGCCTTACAACGAAGCCTGAATCGCCACATCTTTGTCATACTTGAAAGTGTAGACACACGACCAGCCTCGCGTTGCTCACTATATGTACCTCACAATCATAGGATTGACATCACCACTCATGAGACCATTCTTAAGTTTACTGAACTATATATCTTATCCATTCTGGCCATTACCATATCTCCGGATCCTGTTACTATACCAAGCTCCTCTTCGGCTATTCTCACGAGTTGTTGTAATGCCGGTCTGTGTACCAGCCAGCCTAGTATTCTTGCTGGCTTCTGCCTAAAGAACATCTCTTCAGCCAGTCTGGCATAACCCTGTCCACTGTTTCGAAGATATTACAGGCTGACCTCTATCTAAATGACTTTTATACGGAGTAGTTTTTTTCACCTGTCTTAACTGCCAGTCACATAAAAAGAATGACAACAATTTTTTGGGTACTATGTCCCTACTTGTCGTTACAAGATACCTTGATTTCAGCTCGGACCTAATTTTATTGCCCCGCGAACGATATGAATTGAATACATTAATAAACATTAAAATTCTGAACAAACTCTCAAAGCTTATTCGCACTGCAAATTGTGAGAAAAATCGCTGCAATAGTGCTAGAAGATAAAATGCTATCATCATGCCCCTAGTTGCAGGGGATTCCCCTGATTATTAAAAACTGGCGGTAAGACTTCTGCAATGAATTTTCTCCAATTCCCAAGCCGTGTTAGAATGAAACTCTCTTGTACTGAGGTTGTCTGTACTTATTAAAAAATTGGTTTCATTTCTTCTGTTGAAGCATTATTTTTCAACCCCATCCGCCCTCCACATACAACCACAAAAAACCACGATCCTTAAAGATTAAAATTTGAATTCTTTCCAAAAATATTTTCACACTTTTAGTGGTTATGAAGTTAATATAAAGAAAAATACTAACAATTTTAATCAAATTTTAAAGTAAATTTCAACTTTTACCCCCTAAACCAGCCCCTGTCCGTCTCACCGAACAGCCCCTCGTACCCTAGTAGACGTTTCTTGTACCAAATGTAAAAGTCTAAGGAAAAACTTAAATAAGAGAAGATTGAAATCTCTTGTGAATTTCCAGGTTGATTATTTACGGTTGAGGAAAAACCAGAATTTTGCCAGGTTTCTTTGGTTTAATATACGTGTATACACCGTTGTATATGTATGTATATATGAAGAAAACCTTTGAGATTTCTTTCGAAAATTAAATTTTCTTAGCTGATGCTGGGATAAGGTTTTGTGCTGAATGTGTGCGTGTGCATTGCCTTTATTCATCTAATCATTATGGTTATACATATTTTCTATGTGAATATTTGTGTGTTTTGCTTAGAAATTTGCCAACTTGTATATTGGTTGTTTTTATTCATTAACCTAAATTTGACCTTTACTTATTAAGAAATTGAGGTAAAAACTTTATTTTCTTGGATATTAAGTTTGCGCCATTGAAAACTTAGAAAATATTCATTCGGTGAAGCCAAATATGTAGTTTACCATAGTTTTGCCGTTTCTCGTATCTTCAGGATGGTTTTGAGGTAGAAAGGTTTAAAGGTTAAACCCGTATGTTGAACGTAAAGATGAGTACAGAGATGTAGGTATAAATTAAACCTGGTTCCTCCCATTTTACAATTGGCAGCCGAGCTAGTGTACGAGTTGAGATGCCAGACTACCATTTTAGAGGACCTTAGTTCGAATACACTCCATTCCAAAGTCCTTCGTTTTTCCATTTGAGGTTGTCCATAAATTACGTGAGGCGATTTTTCGACCCCCTCCCCCTTGGTGAGATGTAGCTCTATATTCGAATGGCCTTTTCGGGGGTCGGTGTTACTTGGATCGTACACCGCAGCATTCGTCGAGTAGGGCGTTTGACTGGCCGGTGGCGGCTAAACAATCGAGGGGCTACTATGGTACTTTCTGGGGTTCGAATAAAAATTTTGGTGCAGGATTTAGCCATATCTTAAGGTCCCCTTTCACAGACAGGTCGACGGAAGGCCGTGGCCTGAAAGTTTTCGCCTTGAAGCCAAGTATCACCACACACCTCTCCGGTCGCCAACCAAATGGGGCCTGAAAACTGATAAAAATCTTGTCTTGTGGCATTTGTCGTCAGTTTGTGCCTAAAGATCCCGGGTTGTAGCACACGTAAGTTGTTTCAATCGACCTCTCCATACAAACATTTTTGTAACACTCGAATATTTGTATGAAGAGGTCGACTGAAACAACATACGTACTACCACCTCAGAATTTCTATTCTGTCTCAAGCCGTGAGTTTACGGCACGAGTTCACGCCGTATCCAGTCGGACCTGAGAGTAAGGCGCGAACTAGGCGTGAGAACCATCCACAATCTTATTCGCGCGAATAGTGATGAGCAAGACTAGTCTTGCACATTTAGCAAGAAAAGCAAGACCAAGACAATCCAGGACAAGGGCAAGACAAGACTACAAAATCAAGATAGCAAGACTTTTTGCTCATCACTAAGTGCCAAAAGTCTTACAGTGATGAGCGAAAAGTCTTGCCTTTCACATTTAGCAAGAGCAAGACAAGTCCGTAAGACTTTCTGCAAGACTTTTTGTAAGACTTCTTGCAAGACTTTTTGCAGGACCTTTTGCTCATTGCTGCAAGACTTTTGGCCCTTAGTGATGAGCCAAAAGTCTTGCTATCTCCTCTGTAGTCCTGTCTTGTCCTGGTCTAGCTTTGGTTTTGCAAAATGTGCAAGCAAAGGCAAAACTGCAAGACTAGTCTTGTTCATCATTAATGGACATTTTCGCACTTGAATTAACAACTCAACCTCAAATGAAAAAGAAAAAAATAAATAGGGGTAAAATCCTAAAGAACCAGCTTACTGCAATATTCTGGCAAAAGATAATGAATCAACCCAAAAGTGAAGCATATTTTAGGTTCAACAAGAGCCTGTTCTTCTGCAGCCATAAGGGTTCTGTTATGTGTACTTCTTCCTTGGAGAACAGAGCAAAACAAAGATGCTCTCTATGGGCAATTGAGATTATAGATGAACATTGGAACCAGTAATGATGCCAATGTTTGAGGCAAAGGCTTTACGCTCTAATACTGCCTCGGTTGCTAAGGGGTTAAGGCTCCGGATTATTATCCCAGAGGTCCACTAAATAGCATTGTTGTTTGTCTTTCAATTTTGTCGACCTAGGTAACTTTCCCATTTTACTAGTCTTTGCCCCCTATGAAAAATTCCCTGCAGTTTTTTTGTTATCACCTCTAAACGTAATAACCAAGAGAGCCAACTTCTGCTCGATCACCAAAGTCACCACTCTGCGCTCACTCAATGAAAAAAACCTCGAGAGTACAAATAGGCAAATGGTTCGAGATGGTTTGTTTTTAAGATACTCGCTAATCTACAGCTTTCAGAAGTCTGTATCTCTACTACTAGATATACAATACTAGTAGAATGATCGTTCTTTTAACTTCACTTATATACCTCAGTCATACCTTCCTTGCATCAAAAGGATATGTAAAACGAATCCCAGATTCATTATAAGCTACTTCATGTGTCCTGCGAATAGACCCCTTATACAGGTCGCATAATAAACCTTCTAGGCTATTAGCGGGAATTCTCGGTGTCACTTCTTCATGTTTTGATTTATCACCCAATTTGGCCTAAAGACCTCTATTCGGCCTAAGAGCATCCAGGGAGTCAATTCTGGTTCGGTGCAGTGAAAACGTGAAAAAAAGTTTACACTTGACGTTTTACACACCTTTTTTCACTTTATCACTGCACTCAACCTGAAAAAGCGATTCTCGTTGCATTCGTGTAAACTTAATGCTGAATAAAGGCTGAATTGAATTTTTTTACTAGCAAGTGACAGTTTATCAAATCTAGTAGGTACATATCTAAAGTGTAAACTTTTCACGACTTCACTCTAAATTTCACGGTGTAAAAAAATTTTATACGTGCAAAGTTTTTGACAGTGGTTTGCACGGTATAAGAATCGCAAACTAAGGTGTAAACGTGTAAAGTGTTCTCACGTTTTCACTGCACCGAACCAGAATTGCCCCCCAGGCACTTTTTTATGATCTAGCCCAGGGAAGGCGAACCTTCTTCAGTATGTGTGGCACAAAAATACAATCTATTTTTATAAATCTTGCTGATGTGCCAAGGTATTGATAATAGTAAAATATTAAATAAGGTGAGGTGAGGTATGTTTTGTGAATGAAAGTTTGTTTGCTTATTTTTTTCAGTTCGTGTTTAAGCACCCCACTTCTCATCTCGAAACAATAAAGGGCCTTTTACGTCCCAAACGCAAACTGTAAACGTAAATTGGAGCTCTTTTATCGCACAGTTTACAGTATACGTAAATGCTACACCAACAAATTATAGTGTGCCAACAAATTTATCATACGTGCCACCTCTGGCACGCATGCCATAGGTTCGCCACCCTTGATCTAGCCAATTTTAACCACGGATACGGTGGGCTTTGTGCTTAATAAAACGTGTGGTTTTCCCGACATGAGGTTGTTCGGGGCTGGGGATTGTTCGTAAACCCGGTAGAAATCGATCGGATATGTGTGTGGCCTTACTAAGGAGTTAATTTATGTTTAATATATTGATAAATAGAGAAGAAAACTGATTTGAAAGAGTCGGTCAAAATGGGGTTTTCAAGAAACAACCTTTTGCTTATTTAGATCTCAAACATAAACAGCCTCACTCTAAAGTTCGTTTCAAAAACTCATTCTTAGAGAAACTGGTCGCCAAACTATTCTTGCATCTAAATATACTTACATACCCTATGCACGCTTCAGTCAAAAAACTCGTTCATAAATAGAACAACCTGGCTGTAGAACCACCTTACATAGTCTGTATATCCAAACTGTTACGACATTCAAGAGTTCATCGCGATCTCCTTCAACATCCTCCTGACCCCTTGTAATCTGAAACCTCTTCTATCCTGAGTAAAGATAAAAGATGGCCCTACAACAGGCGATCACTGTTCGCTTGGCCTTTAAGGGGCATATGATAGCCGTAGAGTTTTTAATCATTTTTAACCGGCTCAAGAGGGCCGAACTTGACCAAAAGATGCAAATGGCCGAGTACTGAGCTGTACACATGGGCATACGGTGTGTGTGCGTACGTGTTTTGTGTGCGGCCGTATAGCTCGGCAAACAACATTCTGATGTCTGTGGACTATGTTCGGCGGTCGGCCGTTGTAAGGCGGCCATAATTTATTTTTACTCGGGATCCTTCGAACTTAACTGACTACTACATTTTGCAGCATGACGTGACTAACGATATGACAGCCCAGTAATATAAAGGGTGATTCCTGGGCTTAGAACTGAAACATAAAAAAGCGAGTATCTCGAGAATGAAGAGCATTATTACTACAACGTGCACTGAAATGAATTTCAAGGTGTTTCAGGTGTTTTATTGGATATATGTAAGTCAGTATTTATTTTATTTTGAAGGAAATACTGAATTCGATACAATTCTAACTTTCCTATTCAGGAATAAGTTTCGACCCCTGTGCTGTAAGTCGTGTCGTGTGACGTGACAAGTCGTGGGGTTTTAAACACAGCTAAGCACTTCCGCTCTCTGATCCCTGTGCTGAAAGCCTTAATTTCTGCAACTCGAACGACTTTTAGCACAGGAGCCTTTATGTCTCTGCTCATTGAGCTGGAAGTTGCCGATATAAACTGACACTTGCTGGGCTTGCCCTATTGAAGGCTTCGAGTAACGTAGGGTATCTTCATAAGGGAATCTATAAAATGGGTTGAAGGCGACTGAGGGTATATGATTTATAAAGATCAGAAATAGAGTAGGGGACAGAATTGATCCTTGTGCGACACTGGCAGAAATTGCTTATCTAGTGTTACCTTGATTATACATCCAGAACTCAAACTCTTATTACAGTTGCTTAGAAGTAATTCGACACCAAGGCCTTAGAATTTAATCAGCAGAATAGGGTGCTATACTGAAGATATCTATACCAATCAGCCCAGATTCATCAAAGTGATACTTGAATACCTTGAGTGAGGTATTTTGAATGTAAGCCACACTGGAAATCACCTAAAGAGCCATACTACGACTGCCTTTTAAACAAGGTTATTCTCTTTCAATAAATGGTTACTCCCAAAAATTATGAAGCAATGAGCAGGGTGGTGCTAAAGAAACATCTTTTCAAACAAAAAACATTTGGCAAAATGTTATACCTTTTACATTTCCTGCCGTGCTCCCAGCCAAATATAACTACTCTACTTTAAAGTTTCTACAAAAACATAAATACATTTGCATTTCCCTCTGAACATACATAATTCAACCACTTGCTCCTCATGCACCAAATACATTATCGAAATCCAATTCAGACCTTTACTCACTACTCGTATATCGTAACTTCCCCCCACCCAAAAAAAGAAACTTTTGCCAAATTCTTGATAAGTGCATTTCATGGCAACATACAACCCACAGCATAAAATGGTGTTCTTAATTCCGGTGCTCCGTGACCCAAGAATCTGTTCTCCTTGTTATCGTAAAACTTTCGTGAGCTTAATGTTGCCTGCGGGACAGACAGAAATTGCGACTAAAGAATTCATTCAAAAACTTTAAAAGAGCACAATTTCATCCCCAAACGGGGAAAACAAAAACAGCACCCCGAGGTCTATTTAAAACCTGCAGTTATAAAACTAAATTCATCCCCGAGAATACATTTTCAGGTGATGCAGCCCAGCAAGAATGTTCAATATCCTTGAGCGTGTGCATCACGAACCTTGGACGAAAACCTTTTGGGGATTCTAGAGAGGAGCACACGACCGACTAACTCCCCCCGCCCCTGGCCGATCATAAAATGTTATGAGACAGGCAATGCAGTTAAAATAACTCAGATACAAGTTCCGCTTTCTATTACTGCTGATGAGCTGCCTTCCAGCATTTTGGCCATTACTGCTCAGGATGTTCTCTCCACAGCAAATATTCTGCAGGATAATAAAATCCCGTTTACATAACCTCAGAAAAAAAGACGTACCCCCTCCACCATTATTCGCCTACCCGAAAAGCCAGCGAGAATCTTTATTTCCGCAAATCCGTATGGTTACATTTGGGGGTAGTATACTCTCGGTAAACCCTCACTTTTGGCCATGACGTTTGTTCTAAAATCCCGATCCTCAGCGGAGAGATTTGCTTAAGGACGGAAGGATATCGCCCAGGATAATGATTATTTTTGATTGGGAGTGGATATTTGCCTTTGGTTTGCCGATATTTGACTTTGCTTCTTATGCACCGCAGCACAAGTTGATGGCATTAAGGATGGGCAATCCATCCGCTTATACCACTATATACAAGTGGGTGGATGCGCGTGCATGGTGTCTGTGTGTATGTGTTTGTGCCTTTGGAGGGCATCACCGTTCACTATTCAAAATGTGCAGGACTATCCAATCTGTTGACAGAAGTTCCCTGGCACTTTATGTATAATTCATCTTCTACTCCTGACGTTGTAAGGATGCCTCTGTAGAGAATATCCTTGTTATTTTCTTAGCTTTCCACCCCCTCGCAGCCGCGCACGTACAAGCCAAGCAGCAGCAATTTGACCGTCGCGTCGAGGTCAGGATATCTCTTTTGTCTGTGCTGTCTGGTGGCTTCCTTAAAAATTCATCTCAAGCAGAACGTCTGCTGTTTTTGTTAGTTATACCAACTCCGGAATTTCTTGCCATTTTGCAACTCTTGTATTAGTTTTTGATGCAAGTTTTCTCGTTAAGAAAAATCGAAATGTTTTCTTCCATTCAATTGTGTTTTAAAACAGCGGAAAAGAATATTGATTATCAACTAATACTTCCATCGAAAATTCATTCCGGATAAAACAATAAAATTTTCAAATTATTGCAGACCTGCAGTGTACATTCAAGAACCGCATTGTATGGAGGAAATGGAGGCTTATGACTTTGATATGGAAGCACTTAGCAAAATTACTTCAAAATTTTCTAGGCAAAAATACAAATATCAGAGTTGACTAATTGCTTTGTTCATGATATTGTTGCAATTGAATCACGATGATGAGGTCTTTCACACATTGTCGCTCTCAGTATCCAAGGGCCGAAGGTGCCAGACTATTGTCGCAGATATAGTCTATTGATTAGGTCTTAAAAAGCAGGGCAATAAGGAACTAAGACGTTCACGGGGTTTTATTGCAGGAATCGGTCAATGGGTCATTTAAAAAGAGAAAACCGCGGAGTGCTATTAAATTAGAGGGTGGAAATTGGAGATAGGGGTCAAAATGGACCCTTTTTGGGTTTTGCCATATATCTCGTAAACGAAGCAAAATTTTGATTTATTTTATATAAAATTTTTTGTAGAGAATTAAATTTCCTATGGAAATGGTTTATTTAAAAAATTTTGAAAATTTTTTTTATGCCGAAAATGTTGAAACAAAAAGAAAAAAAAAGCCAAAATTTCGATGTTTTTTCCCTTTTTTACTTTTTTGCCAATATCTTTTTTTTGGTTAGAGATAGGCATAGGTATTGCATAGTATATAAAATAAAGCAGATAAAATTTCCTTTAAAATGATGGGTCGAAAAAATTTTTTGGTTGAAAATTCACCGAAATATGGCCACTCGAACATAGCTTTTTTTATTTTTACCCCTTTTATACCGACATTGTTTTCAATCTCATATTGTTGAAAAAATTATTATATTACTCAATTAAAAAAGGTAATTTATGTTTAATTGTGGATAATAAATAATTATGATGCTCTTATATTTCTTCCATAACATTCTCAAACTGTATATCGATATCATCATCTATATCTTCAATAATATCATCTTCTGCAATATCGATCCCCAATTGATCCCCATACATTCTTTGCAAAATATGGAACAATTAATTTGTAATTTTCTGCAACCACAATTCCCATGGCAACCTGTATTGCAACCACAAGCCACTTTTTTTAGCAAAATCTCTGGCGCAGGAGGTGCTGTTGTGCGAATCGCAATTAGTCCATTTTTAGAATTTTTCCAACCCCAGTTCAAAGGGTTTAGGTGATTTCCTTTCCACTGCTGGATCTGGAAAAACGTTCTTAAGCCATGCTGTTTGATGGCATCAAGTGTTGGTGGTAATTGCGTTAGAGAAAATTTGGAACTTTTGGATAATTTATAAAAATTCTGGAAGCGACAGTTGCTTAGGGCCATGTTCAACTTTGCCCCATACAAAGAAGCTGCAGTATATTCTGATGCAGAATTTATTTCTACGTCAGTTAAGTCGTCACGTAAAAACGTGTCCATATGTGTTTGTAGCTGAATAGCATTTTTATTTACAAATTTCATAAATTTTTTTTTGCCAATGTTGAAAAACGCTGACGTAGTATCGCAGCCACTAAATGCATGAATAAATCCAAGATATTTTTGTTGTTGAGGAAAATTAAAACTATTTCGGTCATACATTTTTGCTGTAACTTTGCCTACACTGGGTTTCCAAAGATATACATTTTGATACTGCTCTGGCAAAAGTGACAAAATGATGAGAAGGTCTACATCTTGGCCAACTATAACTGCATTTTTTGACTGTGATGCTTTTTCTTTTGCGCATTGTACAATAAGTACATCTGCGTCTTCACCCGCTTGCACTGTGTCAATATTAACCATGGCCACATACATGGGTTGTACATTTATTAAACTACCTTTTTTAATTGAGTAATATAATAATTTTTTCAACAATATGAGATTGAAAACAAATGTCGGTATAAAAGGGGTAAAAATAAAAAAAGCTATGTTCGAGTGGCCATATTTCGGTGAATTTTCAACCAAAAATTTTTTTCGACCCATCATTTTAAAGGAAATTTTATCTGCTTTATTTTATATAAAGCAATACCTATGCCTATCTCTAACCAAAAAAAAGATATTGTCAAAAAAGTAAAAAAGGGAAAAAACATCGAAATTTTGGCTTTTTTTTTCTTTTTGTTTCAACATTTTCGGCATAAAAAAAAATTTTCAAAATTTTTTAAATAAACCATTTCCATAGGAAATTTAATTCTCTACAAAAAAATTTTATATAAAATAAATCGAAATTTTGCTTCGTTTACGAGATATATGGCAAAACCCAAAAAGGGTCCATTTTGACCCCTATCTCCAATTTCCACCCTCTAATTTAATAGCACTCCGCGGCTTTCTCTTCTTAAATGACCCATTGACCGATTCCTGCAATAAAACCCCGTGAACGTCTTAGTTCCTTTCTATATGACATAATCAATAGACTAATATTTAATCCTGCCAAAGCGTATCGAGCCCTTCCCGCCGTTTCATCGTAACCGACAAAAAGTAAATTTTACAGGAGAAGGTTTTTCTTACTTATTTTTGTATCTGTTATTTGTAATGGGCTGAAATTAGTTAGGCTAATTATTTTATTAGTTAGGCTAGTTTATTATCCGATTAATGTCAAAATTGGTGGTATGTTTCGAAGGTTAAATTAACGTCGTTCGCGGTAAAAAACGAATTTTCGAAAAAATGTCGCTTACGATAAAACGGCGGGAAGGGCTCGGTATGTTAAGCAGTGAACAGTTTCCCCCGATACAAGGATATCATAATACCAACTATCTTCACGTTATACATAGAATATGTAAGATCTGGCAACCTACACTACGTGCCCTATTCATGGAGAGGAAAGCCAAAGCAAAGATTATCTCACGGCTCGCCTGAACTCAGTATCACCCAAAAGTTCTGGCACTTCTGATTTTATTGCGGCAGCACTTAAATTAAACTTTCAGAAACTCAAAAAAACTAACAAGAAAAACATGTGTCGAACTATTTTAGATTGCGAGCGTTTTTTCGCAAAAAAAAAGAAGTTAGGTGATTTTTGCAATTTATCGACAGCACCCCCCCCCCCCCCTGGTGAGATGTCGTGGGATTTGGTTCGCTCCCTCCCCTTTTCCAAATTTTAAAAAATCTCTAGTATTTACATAACAACAGGAAATCGGGCTGGTCGTGTGCAAGATTTCATTTGAGATAACTGATAATTTAGACTTCTTCGTCTTTTTCTTCTTTCTTTAACGGCTCTACAGCAGGGATCCGGTCCTGGCGTATCGCAACTGTTCTCTGCACCGGCCCCGATTCTGCGGCGATGTCAACCAGTTTGACATCCCTAAGCTCTGAGCGTCCTGGTTTACACCATCCTTCCAGCGAAGGTTGGGTCTCCCTCGCTGGCGCACCTCATAGGTCTTACTACTCCTGACTAACTCCTTCTTACCTATCCTCTGTTCCACTCTCTTTTCCGCTTGTAATGGACACACAACTCGTTATCACTCACTCGACAAGAATTTCATTACGCTAAAATTTGGCGTATGCCTTCCTGTATTTCTATATTCTAAAGGCCTTTTCGTGGTTCAGTGCTACTTGGTTCGCACACTGCAGTATTCGCGGAGTCGCGCGTTTAGCTGGCCGTTAGCAATCTACTACTATGCGGCGGCTTAGCAATCTACTACTATGTTACTTTCTGGAGTTTGTGTAGGATTTAATCATATCTTAAGGCTTCCATTTACACATAGGCCGCCGTCCGCCTGAAGGTTTTCGCATTGAGGCCAAATATAACCACACGTGCACCGGCCGCCAACTGTATGGGGCCTGCAGTCCAAGAAAATTGACAAAAATCTTTATGTGTTTGGGCATTTATCGTCAGTTCGTGCCTGAAGATCTATACTTCTATTCACTCTCAAGCCATGAATTCACGGCACAAATTCACGCCATATCCCCTTGAAAAGGAAAGCAAGGCGCGAGCTAGGCGAGAAAACCATCCGCATACGCGTTCGCGCTTTTTCGCGTGTGTTCACGGCGTGAGTCTGGAGCTCATTGAAGTTTTCGTTGAGGCCATGAATATTATTGCACTTGAATTACGTGAGATTGAGTGAGATTCGACTCGACCCCTGGCCCAAAACGCCTCATGTAATTAATGGACGACCCCTTAGCAATTATTTTTTACAAAATATGAACAAAAATTTTAAGCTTACATTAACTTATGAAGTGTAAATACATACTAAACCAATTTCAAATATATAACAAAGAATTGCGTTCTTCATAAAACAAAGAAATAAACAAGAGAATTAACAGGTTTCTTTACTTTTTCGAACAAACGCTCGCAATCGAAAATAGCTCGACACATGTTTTTTTTGTTAGTTTTTTTGAGTTTCTGAAAGTTTAATTTAAGTGTTGCCGCAATAAAATCAGAAGTGCTAGAACTTTTGGGTTAGACTGGGTTCAGGCGAGCCGTGATCTATTACAATAAGATGTGACACTCTCGACGTTTTCGCTTATCTATTTTTGACCTTGGTACCGTTATTTAAACGACCTTGCCGGAATTGTAAGAAATAGATAGCGATAGAAAAGCCATTTGTAAGAAAAGGATGCAATATGATGAGGAACGAAGTGGAAATGAACACAATTTTTACAGGGTGTGCATATAATTTAATGAAATTTTTTGGTTTAAAATTGAATTCTTAAATTCTTCTAAACCAATAATTTCTTCTTTGCTTCTATCAAAATATAAATTGGTTTTAAGGGAAATTTCGTCTAAGCAAATTATACAGTTTTTTGCCGTGTTCGGTAAATTTCGAATTTTTAATTTTAACGAAGTGAACAAGACTTCCTGGATACCGAGACCGGAGGGCCAGTTTTGAATGAATCTCAATAGAGTCCTTTTGGACGGAAGATTCATATTTTTTGCCAAAATATGGTAGGCGGAAGGTGCTATAAAATATACACTTAAGCAAAATTTTTTTAAATATTCAAATATCTCCAACCTTTAGGTGTATGTTGAAGATTTTTTACGTGGTTTTCAATTATGCGTGCTAATTCACCAGGTAAAACGCGTTTTGCTTTTTGTATAAATGAAGCATCACTTTCCTTATATTTTCGCAACTCTTCAAGTTCCTTTTTTAAATCGTCGCACTCCTTTCGCAATATTGTTACGTCATCTTCCGTAAATTTTCCCTTACTATCTGTTTGTGTATATTTATGCGTTGTAGGAAATATCGCGTTATCCTTATCATTACCCGACATAGTATCTTCTTCTATGCATTGTGCTGTAGAAGTTTCCGCAATTGGCGTTGGGGTATCTACACTTTTTGGCGGGACCAACAAAGTATTATCCAGAATTATAACTTTGGAAGTATGTAGTTTCTTCTGGAATTGAATTTGAAGCGCTTAGTTTAACTGGATACGCCTTTCGTTTTAACCGATTTGTTTTTTTTTTTTTTTTTTGAAAGCATATTTTCATCGAAGTGCTTTTCACAAACCCGGTAATCTTCCGACAATTTTACATTTAGCATATCCGTTTTATTTAAATTCCCCAACCATATTGCTCTCCTAGCACTATTCACCGGTAATTTAAAAAATTTCACTTCTAAACTTTTTTTTTTTTTTGGCACCACATACCAAACACTTAATATGGTGCTTACCCATTTTTAAATATATTTCGAGAGTAAAAAAATGAATAAAATAATTTCTAAAAACTAATTAAATGCAATCAATATTTCTTACCCCGAAATTTCGCAGTCCTTACAACGCAAAGGAACCAGTTGGTTCTGGGTCGCTTATAAAAATTCATAAAAAGCACTTTGAAAACTATACCCCACAAAGCAACGTCTAACACTCTCTTTTAGTTTACTATTTTTAAAAATACTTCAAATAGAAATACTTCAAATAATTCGGTTACAATTTTGTATTAAAATGAAATAATTTACGGCGTAATCTTATTATATACTAGCATAAAACCCGCGTGCGTTGCAACGCCTTTTAATAAAAAAAAATTATGTGGGCATACCCCGGGATAGGAAATGGTTATAATGAAGCATGGTACATAAAAGAATTTAGAGTTACCTATAAAAAATATGCTTCAAATTTATTAAAATTCGAGGTTGAGCACCACCTATCGGAAAAAAAATTATGTGTGCGTTGTACGCGGTAGGAAAAAAAGTATAATGAAAAAACAATAAATTTGGAAAAAATTGCCTCTTCCCAATCTTATCGGTGATTCAATTAGAACAGCGTTATGTATTCAAGTAGATGCATCTAAACATATAACTTCTCGGTGAATTGGAATTTTAACTTTCTCTTTTCGGTTAGCCGTTACACTGCTCCCTTCTTACTCAGTATTCGTCCCGAACACAGCTTCCTCCAGGTCCCGTTTTTTCCGATCGAACTTTTTAGAAGCGATAGATGACATCGTTTAACCTCGTGATGACAATGTAGGGGCGCACAAATTTGCAAACTTCGA
Organism: Thereva unica; assembly: GCA_949987705.1. Taxonomy (NCBI): domain Eukaryota; kingdom Metazoa; phylum Arthropoda; class Insecta; order Diptera; family Therevidae; genus Thereva; species Thereva unica. The sequence goes on along the minus strand of CATLJY010000535.1, from coordinate 52,546 downwards.
CTCTTTCTACCGTTTTTACTGTTTCTATACTGGTTAGAGGGAATTTTAGAAATTTACTACATTTCAGAATGTGGCTTGGGAAAATTCGTGCGTCATATTGGACCCGTAATTTTGAATTTATAAGCTTTGATCATAAATTCGTTGTTTGCCCTAAAAGCCCCCAGATACCGATTTTCATTGCAATCGGAATACAATTGGAAAAATTCGTCGGCCATATTGGCGCGGCCATTTTGAATTTATAAGTTTTGATCATAAATTCGTTATTTGCAACCTTAAAAACCCCTAGATATTCACTTTCATTGGAATCGGAATACAATTGGAAAAATTCGTCCGCCATTTTGAATTTATAAGTTTTGATCATAAATTCGTTATTTGCAACCTTAAAAACCCCTAGATATTCACTTTCATTGGAATCGGAATACAATTGGAAAAATTCGTCCGCCATTTTGAATTTATAAGTTTTGATCATAAATTCGTTATTTGCAACCTTAAAATCCCCCAGATTTCGATTTTCATTGGAATCGGAACACAATTGGCAAATTCGTCGGCCATATTGGCACGGCCATTTTGAATTTATAAGTTTTGATCATAAATTCGTTATTTGCAACCTTAAAATCCCCCAGATTTCGATTTTCATTGGAATCGGAACACAATTGGCAAATTCGTCGGCCATATTGGCACGGCCATTTTGAATTTATAAGTTTTGATCATAAATTCGTTATTTGCAACCTTAAAATCCCCCAGATTTCGATTTTCATTGGAATCGGAACACAATTGGCAAATTCGTCGGCCATATTGGCACGGCCATTTTGAATTTATAAGTTTTGATCATAAATTCGTTATTTGCAACCTTAAAATCCCCCAGATTTCGATTTTCATTGGAATCGGAACACAATTGGCAAATTCGTCGGCCATATTGGCACGGCCATTTTGAATTTATAAGTTTTGATCATAAATTCGTTATTTGCAACCTTAAAATCCCCCAGATTTCGATTTTCATTGGAATCGGAACACAATTGGCAAATTCGTCGGCCATATTGGCACGGCCATTTTGAATTTATAAGTTTTGATCATAAATTCGTTATTTGCAACCTTAAAATCCCCCAGATTTCGATTTTCATTGGAATCGGAACACAATTGGCAAATTCGTCGGCCATATTGGCACGGCCATTTTGAATTTATAAGTTTTGATCATAAATTCGTTATTTGCAACCTTAAAATCTCCCAGATTTCGATTTTCATTGGAATCGGAACACAATTGGCAAATTCGTCGGCCATATTGGCACGGCCATTTTGGATTTTTTTATAAATTATAGCCTATATGTTATTCTGATATATGAGCTATATTATAGTAAAGTTTCATTAAATCCATTCAGTAGTTTTTGCGTGAAAGAGTAACAAACATACATACAAACATTCACGTTTATAATATTAGTAAGATTAAAATTTTTTTTGATCAGGCTGTAACCTTGCTGGTTATCTGTACTAACACGAGTGCGATCGCTCCAGGTCACCTTTAAAACTATGGGGTGAAAAAATTCTCAAGTTGTAATGCGTGTAGGGGTTTCATATGTGTTTCCTTTATTTCAATTCCACATTTCCCTATGATTTACATTGCGCGAACTGCTTGAGAATGAACAACTAATACCATGACGATTGCTCCAGGTCGCCTTTAAAAATGCATTATGAAAAAATATGACTTTATTTATTGTACACATTTTATGGGTGGGGCGTAACTTATGTGATGTTGTTTCGTACCCTTTCTTTTTTATGGGAATTTTCATAAGGGAATTAATTAGAAAAAAAAGCACTGTAGCTATTCTTTTTCAACTAATAGGAGATTTTTGTTGATGTGGTTATAAGGAATTGTAAATGGGTTAGTAAATCAAGAGTGTCACATCTTATTGAAAATAGATAATCTTTGAGCCAAAGTGCTTTTCATTTCTCAGCAACGGATTATTATTATAGTATACTTCGTGCCGAAGACCCTAGATCACATACTAGATCTTTACCTCTGAAACTCTAAAACAGAGAACCCTATGTCTTTCACCCAAGTAAACATCCGCTAAAGTGATACTGCCCTGCACGAAGTAGTGGGGATGAAAGAATACTTTTTAGATAATAGCCATCGTGCCGTGGAACAAGCTTGAAAGAAATTATCTTGCCGATGTCAGAGCTTACCACTATGGATAAGATTTCAAAATTATCAGAGAACGACAACCTAAAGGTACCTGCGGTCACGGGGTACTCCAGGGTCTGGGGGTTGACGGATACTCCTGGCGTCTGGTCTGAGGCTTCCGGAAGAGGTCAGACGGGTTGAAAGAGGCACACCGCAAGGTATGGTTCTATCGCCGCTCCTTTGGAATTTAACAGTTAACGAAGTGTTGATGACCCTAAGGGACTCTGGAAACACCACGGTGGCCTATGCTGATGGTATTGTGCTGGTGGTGACCAGGAAGTACATTTCAACAATAAGAGATATAATGCAGCGAGCATTATATCATTATTCTTCATTGGGTTACTACAAAGGATCTAGGCGTTAACCCAACTAAGACTGAAGTAGCGCTTTTTACAAGAATGCATAGACTTCCCGATTTTCCTTCTCAAAGAATCTGCAATGAAAGACTAGAACTTAAGAAGGATGCAAAATTTCTGGGTCTCATACTGGGTGGAAAAATAGAGTGGAAGCCAAATCTCCAAAACAGCTGTCTGTCATCCCAGCCAGAGATGACTGGACAGATAGTGTTATCCCGACTGGGTGATTATGTATCTACACAGATGGCTCTAAACTTGTTTGTGGTATCTTCTCCGGAGTATTGATCATAGATATCTCTCTTTGCCCGCCCGACCATTGCAGCGTTTCCCAGGCGGAAGCTACTGCAATCTGGAAGGCTCTAGAATGGCTGAAGATAAATAATATATGCCGGATAGTCAGGCCGCCCTCAAGGCTCTTAATTCTGTCGTTAAAACATCCACGACTGTTCTGAACTACCGCAGCTCTCTGTGTGAGACTGCCACTCAGTTTGATATAACTCTGTCTTGGGTTCCTGGAAACAGGGGAATTAGGCGAAACTGCAGGGCAGATGGGCTTGCTAGACAGGGAACCGAAGTGGAAAGGATGGGAATGCCCTTAGCTACCTATAAACTGGCTGTGAGAAAAATATCAGCTTAGCTCGAGCCGGGCTGAGATGCATCACAGCAACAGTGTGCAACATTCGTTTCTTGCTCAGTTTACAAAAAAGAGATAAGCCATATAGTGAAGGTGCTGACTAGTCTCTGTCCCTTTGGCCCTCACGCCGAAAGATTGGGACTCCCCCACAACGACATGCTCTATCTCGATCTAGCACGCTTTTTGAAAAGGAATGACAAATCTAGACTAGGCTTAACCGGTTAATATTAGGGCACTAAAGTTCTGCCTAGGTCGAGACTTCACCTAGTAGAAGATACACCTACTTGTACACCTAGTAGTCTGGTCCTGCAGGCGTCACTGCCTTTGTCGACTGGTTCGCCGGATTCTCTTGTTTAAAGAGGCTTAGCCTCCGACGAGGCTGTTTTCCGATACTCCGATGGAAGCATCTGTGGCTCAGCCAGCTGCTTAAAAGAATGAACTCAACCAGAGGTTCACTGATTCCTCCAGACTACCATTAACCTTTTTCTATCCTTCCAGCTAAGCTTATAACTAGATATTGCACCATGACGCATAAAAGACATTAAGGAACGGCAAATATCGGATTAATCGCTTAACCGATGATAATTCTCGATCTAACGCCACTTGACCAGGTAACAGGAAATCTGCGTGTTGTTGCAATGCACCCCTTTGGTTACCATTAGGGCACACTGGCCACGTTTCTCCAGCACGATTGGCCGGATCAAACAGACAGAGGGGCTATCACCGCCGACACACAGAAATTTAACTGAAGACGAAATTGACTCCTTACTGATGGATATGGATAGAATCATTGTACAGACGATGGATCAAACCATACCTAAGGCATAAAAACAAGACTGCGGCCACAGCTATACGAACTAGAGGTTCAATATTTTGACGTGTATTTAAATACACGTGTATGTACAACACGTGTACACGTGTAATGATAAGTCAGTGGCACGACATCTCTGAATGCGAGATCAAGAAGATGTTTAGATTTCTTGTAATTGATGGTCGAAGCCTTGGCCTTTCAGTGGCTGCAGCCGTCTTCCTAGCTCAATAACGAACATATTCGGTCTGAAGTTTTCGATGAGGCCGGGAACATGTTTACACTTGAATTAACAACCTCCTATGCTAAACTGTCGTCTTCGCCTGTGTGTCTGTGGGTAAAACTGAGTCGAACTTACACGGGGCAGTACATTTGTCCCTTACACGCTGGTAAATTGTACTGATGCCTAAATTTTTTTAAATGTTCCTGTTCTAAAATAATGTCCTACTGCGTGTATCGGGATAAATGAGGCGAGGTTGCCTCAAGTCCTCATCCCTCAAATAGACTGAGTAATGTGGCCGTGCCGTTTTCTTGCCGACCTGGCCTGTAAGTCCACCCCAACTGGAGCCTTTAGAACAAGACAAAAAGTGTTTATTCTAGGAATTGTCTTTTATCTGTTAAAAATTGTTCTAAAATGTTGACACGTGTGTTAAACAATTACACGTATAAAACTAGTTGGGATGTGGGTTCGACCCGTTCGGTCCACACGATCAACTTCCCAGTATGATGGATGTTGAATATTATGATTGGAAATTTTAATAATAAATGAACAATAGGCAATATAGAATATATGTATAATACCGAGAATTTGTCACAATTATTTATCAATATTTTCGCTAAAATGTCAAACTAAATGTGCGCACTTACAAGATTAGGATGACGAAAATGTATATAAAATTGATGTGTTAATGTTTTTCGGCACCTCAATGAAGTCGATATAGTTTTTAGTTCGCGCGGTATCGTGCAGGTTCAAAATCACTTAAGTCATTTAAGCCAAAAAACCGCTGGACGGAATATTATAAAAATCTTTTCAGATTATATTGTCGCTAATACGCTTCGAACGGCACCTCAAGTAAGTCAATATCTTTTGTGGTTCGGGCCATATCGTGCAGGTACAAAAATCACTTAAACAAAAATTCGCTTAAACAAAAAAACGGCTCGACCGAATTTTATGAAAATCTTTTCAGATCATATTTTGGTTAATACTCTTCGAACGGCACGTCAACTAAGTCGATATCTTTTATAGTTCGCGGGATATCGTGCAGGTACAAAAATCACTTAAGTCATTTAAACCAAAAAACCGCTGGACCGAATATTATAAAAATCTTTTCAGATTATATTGTCGCTAATACGCTTCGAACGGCACCTCAAGTAAGTCAATATCTTTCGTGGTTCGGGCGATATCGTGCAGGTACAAAAATCACTTACGTCGCTTAAACAAAAAAACGGCTGGACCGAATTTCATGAAAATCTTTTCAGATCATATTTCGGTTGATAAGCTTCGAACGATACCTCAACGAAGTCGATATCAGTTTTGGTTCGCGCGATATCGTGCAGGAAAAAATGACCACATCTGTACGCACACACACACACACATACATACTTCCTCCCAATTTTTTGCTTAAAATGCTCCTGGGACCTTGAAGATGAAAATACGTTGAAATTTTCGATTTCGATTTTCGGACCGATTACAATAACTTCCTATACTGGGAAGTTAATAAATACAGTTGTTTTTACACGTGTTTTTACATGTGTAGGATAAGAACACGTGTACACGTGTATGACGTGTAGACCAACCCGTGGCAGTTCTAGTATAAAAGCCCCAGTAGGACCGGTAAGCTTACAGAAGTACTGAAATCAGCACTTACTGGTAAGGGGAAGGCCTTACCACACCCCTTACATAAGTGCTTATTTTTACACACGATGTCGTAGGAGGTAAGGCCTTACTTTAGTACTTACCTTAGAGTACTTATAGAACTGCTCATCTGTAAGGGGTATAGTAAGGCAGCAAATGGAACATTGCAAAAAGAAATATTCATGGGCGCCTGTGGATATGTGATCCGGTATCGAAATGCTTTTATTTTGTTCATCTTTTACAAGTGCCCGAGAGTGGCTTTACCTAAGCAGTCCCCCAACTAAATTCTCCACTTCTCCAAAGCTGCTTGTCCTCCGTATCGAATGAGAGCCGGGCTATTGAGTATGCTAATGTCGCATTTTATGTCGACGAATATAATTGCCCGTTTTCTTTCTTTCTATAAAATTTATGAAAGCTCCAGGAAAGCTCCCTTGAGTCATCGGGCAGATTCTCACTTGTTTGGGTATAATTCTGGACTACACCTTACCATCTGCCTGCTCTTGTAATGGGGTTTGTAAGGGCTCATCTAGCACCAAGAAAATAAGGGGTACCCCTTACCAGATGAGTACTTATTTCAGTGCTCCATCGGTAAGGCCTTCCTAGAATTCCTACTGGGGCACCTCGAGGATGTACATTGAACAACTATTCATGACCCCTAAAAGCCCCCATACACGCCCAACTTGTATAGTTATGTTTTCAAACCTCCTGACATCCCGCGCATGTTCCCCAGCTAAGCTCTTAAAAATGTTTAAAAGTTCAGACAAAAGCTTCAGTTAACTTCTCCTATCAAATCACTTGCTGCCATGTAATCAGTCGCGACTGCGTATTGCTACTGGGAGGTGTATCTTTCTGGGACTTCAATGATTATTTAAAAAATTTACAAATTATGACTGAAAAACACCCGTTTTTATATATTTTTTTTATTTTAAGGTTATTATATTTTACACATATGCTACAGAAATAATTTGTAGTAATTTGTAGTAATTTCTACTAAAAAAATACGAAATTTGTGTTTTTATCACTTTGATTACTAGATTGTTGACGTTTCCTGCCAGTCGCATACGCGCTTCTGCCCGGGGAGGTTGTGTTGCTTGCGACTGCGGGGAACTGTCGGTTTATGAATGAAAACGCTCTTTTATTCAAAGGAATTTTTTTCAACATTTTTTTTAAATTATTTTAAATTTAGAAATGAGAAATATTTCGCATAATTAAAGTAAAATTATGCTTATTATGTTGAATGAACTGCTTTTGTTGAGCAGGGGCTTTAAAGGACGTAGCCAGGGGAGGGGTTTTGGGGGTTCAAACCCCCCCCCCCCGAATGAAAAAAGACATCGCAGATAGCATGAAAAATTAAATAATAAATAAATAGTTCTTCTTCAATAATTGTATACTAAATTTGAGATAGGCAGAACACCATTCAAATCGCATTTTTTCTTCTTAGAAATACGTTTGGCGACAGCTATGTATAGCGCGAACCAAACGAGATGAGGTTTCTCAAAAGGCTATTTTCCATGCGCAGTAGCATTCTTGGTACATTTCGAAGCGGAAATTTGAAAATACATAAGCGAATGTCTTATTCATATGTGCGCAATGTTTATTGGTGTGTAATTTGCATTTCCGAAGAAAGGAAAAAATATCTAGATGACTATGTATAAAAAAAGTAAAAAAGTATAGGGGGGAAGGGGAGGTCTCATTTACACAGATCATTATTATGATTCTTACAAAAACCCATTCTGCCGTCACAACATCCACGACTGTTCTGAACTGCCGCGGGTCTCTGTGTGAGATTGCCATTCAGTTTCATATAAAACTTTGTTGGATTCCTAGACATAATAGGATTAGGGGAACCGTAGGGCAGATGAGCTTGCTAGACAGGGAACCGAAGTGGAAAGGACACCCCACTTAACCCGGATAGGAATGACCTACAAACCAGCTTGGAGGAAAATCAGCTTAGCTCGAGATGGGTTGAGATGGACCACAGCAACGGTGTTCCGCACTCTTCATGCAATCTGGACAACTTTGGACGCAAAGCGTTCAAAATTTCTAGTTTTGTTAAACATAAAGGAGATAACCCATGTAGTAAATGCTCTGATCGGTCACTGCCCCTTTGGCCGGCACGCCGAAAGATGAAGACTTCCCCACAACGACTTAGGGGTCGTCCATTAATTACGTGAGGCGTTTAGGGGGGGAGGGGGTCGAGCCGAATCTCACCAAATCTCACCTGGGGGAGAGGGGGGGTCTCGCCAAATCTCACGTATTTTTTTTTAAAAACACACAGTGTAAAATTGCGCGAAAATTGGGTTAAATTAAGTAAAACGTGTTTCTCCACTAAAGACCCCCATTGACTTACAGGCCAGCCGGCCGACTAAGCTTGACTCAGTCTAACTGAGGGATGAGTCTGACAGGCCGTGGCATGTAGGTAAAGTCCTGATTCCCTACCCACACAGGCGAAAACGACTGCTTAGCATAGCAGGTTATTCATGCAATTGCAAAAATGCTCATGGCCCCAACGAAAGCTTCAAGCCTCACGCCGTGAACACAAAAGAGCAAAAAAGCGCAAACGCGATGGTGGATGGTTTTCACGACTAGCTCGCGCCTTGCTTTCCGTTCCGAGTGCATACGGTGTGAATTCTTAGTGAATAGAAGTTCAGATCTTCAGGCCCGAACTGACGATAAATGCGAGTTTCGTCAGCTTTCTTGAACTTCAGGCCCCATACTAGTGATGAGCAAGACTAGTCTTCCACATTTAGCAAGACCAAGAAATACCAAGACGAGACAAGGATAAGTCAAGACTGCAAGATCAGGGTAGCAAGGCTTTTTGCTCATCACTACGGGGCAAAAGTTTTCCAGTAATGAGCAAAACGTCTTGTCTTGCAGGACAAAGACAATTCAGCAGGACAAAGACAAGACTGCAAGACTTTTAGCAAGACTTTTTCGAAGGCTTTTTGCTCACCACTGCAAGACTTTAGGCATTTAGTGATGACCAATGTAGTCTATTTTGTCCTGTCTTGTCTTGTTCCTGCTTTGGTCTTGCTTAATGTACAATAAAAGGAAGAATTGCAAGAAAAGTCTTGCTCATCACTACCCCATAAAGTTGGCGGCCAGTGAGTGTTTAGGGATACTTGGCCTCAAGGCGAAAACCTTCAGGCCACGGCCTGTTAGCGACCTGTGTGTAAATTGGGGCCTTAAGATAGGGGTAAATCCTTCACAAAAATTGGTTGTCGATTGTCAAACGTGTGTCTCGTCAAATGCTGCAGAGTACGAGCCAAGTAACACTGACCCGCAAAAAGGCCCTTAGAATTTAGAACTACTTGTGTGTCTACTACAAACGGGAAAGTGAGTGGAATAGAGGAGGGCAAGGCGTCCAAATTATCAGTTATCTCAAATAAAATCTTGCTCCCAACACCCCCCTTCCGCTCAGATGAACTTTTTACACGCCTTTCACACCGAATTTTAATCGGATTTCACTACGGTTACGAACAAGGATTTTAAATTCGAGGGCCTTTCTGCAGTTCTATATTCTAAGAAAAGGCCCACTTTGCTGTGGTTACGACCGTAAATACGTATTTTTAGTGTAAATACTAGATTTTTTTAAAATTTGAAAAATCTCACGTGAGATTAGAGGGGGAGGGAGGGGGTCGAGCCAAATCTCACGAAATCTCACCATGGGGGGAGGGGGGGTCGAAAAATCCCAAAAATCACCTCACGTAATTTATGGATGACCCCTTATGCTGATGTTGTGGTAATGAAGAAGAGGAAGAAACTGTCTCCCATCTTCTCTGTACATGTCCCGCCCTCGCAAGGAAAGGGGGCCTTCCTTGGCTCACCCTTCCTTGATGCATTGAGCGAGCTGCAAAATACTGGGGTCCCTGAACTCTGTCGCTTTATCAAAAGCTCCAAATGGCTTGAAATGGCCTGCACTTTGTTCCAACACTAGAATGGCTAATGGCATCACAATGGGCCCAATAGCGTGCCATTTCAACCTAACCTACAAAAACCCCTCCCGAAGCAAAATCCTGGCTACGTCCTTGGCGCTTTAAATGTATTTAAAAGCTCTGCTCAACACATAGAAAGATAAATTAACTTTATTCATTCGGCATGCGCGCATCCCTTCCCAAACTATTTTGTTGAGTTTTTTCAGTGTTTGTTGCCGTTTTAACTAAAAAGAGGGGAAATGATAGAACATTATTTATAAAATTTGGCAACGAGGTGCGCAGAACTGCTCAAATTTTTTGTGTCACGGAGTTTGAAAAATTCTATACAATGAAAACTCTTTGCGCGCATGGGTTGGATGAAAATCTGGATGTACACCCAATTTGACCGTGTATGGCGGCCTTAATACTCCTATTGTTGATGTCCTATAGACTGCCCCTAACTTTATGACATTATAGGTCTAGCTCAGCTGGGGATTGGACATATTATCACGAACATAACCATCATTTGGCTTGAGACCTCAATTCTTGCCGAGGTTCATTTTACAGACATAGAAAGCTATAGAGGATTTTTTTACCCTTTCTATGATGTTCGACTTCACGTTGAGTTTCGGGACAGGTCGACTTTTTACATTGTTCTTCTGCCTAACCGTGTCAAGTTCCTAGTAATCTCTCTGTATTGCCGAGGGGCGATGACGTGGTATGGTGAAATGAACTTTGCTAACGTTGGTCGTGCATTAGATGGTTTTTCTTAATGTTTGTGTTCCAACGGAATTGAATACCATTGTTACCACTGCTGTCTCTTTATTATGTACTAGAAAGGCATTTTTTAACAGCACATTATTTGGTAAAAGCATTATTGATCGTCGGCAATAATACTATGGCCAACATCGTTATTGACAAGCATTCCTTTATTTCAATGGGCTAGGTTATCTGCTGCACCCAGAAATCCCTTTGCGCTTAATACCTACCACGTCTGGAATTATGTCAGTTAATGTCCCTAATTAAGAACAATTCCCTTAGAAGATCTGAATAGCCCGGACAACGTCCCTTGAGAAGAATGCAGTCTATCGTCTCCAGCTATGACTGCATCCTTCACCTTTGACAACATTCATGCCAACTAAGTCTGCATGAAAGGATTTCCAAGTGGCTACGGCAAGACATTTGCATACAACTCGGTTTCAAAGGGACTTGCCCTCCCGTAGGTACAATAGTGAAGCGCTCTGTTTGCATTAAGTGTGGACATTGTTTGGGCATAGAATTCCCTTATTCTGTGCCATCTCTTCTTCAACAGGAAACGAACTCTGTCTGCTTTAAGTTTTCGATTACCCGAGTAATAAATTGCGTTCTTATTTTCGTCGATGTCATTTGAAGCTAATGCTGCCACCACCCCGTGGACAAATATATTAGCCAGCTAAGGGGGCGAATCGGACCCGGCACACGCAAAAAAAATTAAAGCCTCCCCCTGCAGTATCCACGGGGGACAAATCGAAAATCAAAATGACAAATGACCATCATATTTTATTCTGCATGACGGAAGTTTAATTTTATTGCCAATGATAAGATTCTTTATGATACTCGAGCAGACCACCCCTGTAGGCTTAGAAGGGGATGTTCAGGATGCAATTTTTACTGAAATAACATCGGGAGACCAGCGAGAAGGGACGGCAGGAGCGGCATAAAGGAGCTTATTTATTTAATAGAAAAGATAACGCAGGTTTTTCCCATAAAGTGCCCTTCGCACTCAAGGGGTTGCTATTTTTTTCGGCCCCACTTTTTTTTGGGGGGGTGGAAGGGATATTTATTTACTACGTAGTAAACTATTCTGGGACAACTTAATCTACGATATTCACATGAGCGAATTTTATTTTGTAAAAATTCCGTAATAAAAAAGGGTGAATTTCTTCTGAGTTTCTGATTTTTTATTGTGATAAGAATGAGGGAAGAAATCCTTTTAAGTGGCACGTTTGCTGAATTACGCACATTTCCTGTTTGGGAGTTATTTCAATCGAGTTTTTTTATGAATAAGAAAGAAAGGCGGAAATTGATTTGATTGCCCCAGAGGAAAAATAGTCAGCTTGAGGATTCTGCATGATTTTTGCTCCAAGATTAGAAATTCTTGTTTTTTTCTAGAACTAAAACTGGAAGATTTAATCAGATGTTATCAGAACGAACATGAATCAACTTCAGCAATATTGAAAGAAAATGAGCAGACATTTCTACCCAAACAAATTATGTTCCAACAGTGTCTACCACAGCTTAATTCCATTGTGGAAGTTTCTTCAGAGATCAGGAAAATGATAGTCGTGTGAGTTTCTCCTTTATTTGTACAGAAATTATCCATTAGCTTTGTTCTTACTATACAAACCAGAGAGTGTTTGAACTACATCATAATCTAGGACCAACCAAACGGACGCAGCCATGGATCTCGGACAGCTGTCTGGCTCTGGACTTCGTCAATCAGCGGAAGTGAATGAAACACGTCGTCTTTGAGCAATACCGACGATTGAACAAAGAAGTTCGACAGAAAAAGAAATCGGAACGGGAAACATGATGGAATAACGTTGCAATCGACGTAGAAGAAGCGGCGTCGAAGCACGAGTACTGGACGCTGCACCAGACAATCCGGCGGCTAAGCGACAAAACAACGTCCACAAACGACAACATCAAAAAATCGGATGGAACTTTCGTGACCTCCCGATGGGCGCCTGCAGCGGTGGAGAGAATTCCTCCAACAGGCTGTACAACCACCATCCGTTACAAAGTCCAGCACCCAAACCGCCGATTATCGAACAGCCGACGCATCAGTTTCTCGATGCCGAACCGACAATTATCGAGGGGAAGACGGCAATAAAATCGCTGAAAATGGAAAAGTGCCAGGAATAGACCAAGTAACTGCCGAAATGATCAAAGCCGTAGGTGATGTCTTATCACAACGACTTCATGTCCTCGTAACACCCATATGGCATTCGGATCGTTTCCCGTTGGCGTGGAAGAAAGCGATCGTTGTCCCAATTTTGAAGAAAGGCGACAGTCGGGAATGCAAGAATTTTCGCGGTGTTGGCCTCCTTCCGACCGTCGACAAATTATTTACGAAAATCATACAATCCAGGCTACAGACACATCGAGAACAAGCATGTCGGAAAGAACAAGCTGGATTTAGACAACATCGAGGATGCATTAATGAAATACTCGCATTCCGTCAGCTAATGGAAGAAAGAATTCGTTCCGTCAAACCAACTATCGTCGTTTCAATCGATTTCAAATCCGCTTTCGATTGCATCTATTGGAAGAGCTTGGAGAGAGCTTTGGAAACCGAAGACGTGCCATTCAAAATCATCCAACTTCTCCAAACGTCGTTCCATGGCTCAACCAGCAGCGATCGTATTCGAAGCGACTTTTCCGAGGAGTTCCCGATTCAAACGGGTGTCTGACAGGGAGATGTCGCTTGGTCACTTTTCTTCAACGTCGTGATCAACGCGATTATGGGTGAAGAATTCGATGGACGACTCGGCGTTCGATACGACGACAACAATTTCGTAACCGACTCGATGTTCGTTGACGATACCGCCGTCTTCGCCGACACCGATGCCGAAGCAACGGATATCTTATCCGACATTTCCCGCATCGTCCCGTCATACGGGTTGAAAATCAATTCGGAAAGACCAAAGTGCTCACAATGGGCGAATCGAGGGCCAGTGTTCATCTCGATGGAACCCAAATCGAACAGGTTCCGAAGTTCAAATATTTGGGATTGGTTGAAGAAACGAAAGTGGCATCGACCGCCGACTCTCATAGCTGCATCGGCCAGGCAACATTCGCCTCGCTCAAGTGGTGCATATGGAAACGAACAAATATTGCCATCAAAACGAAAGTACGCCTTTACCGAACGTCGTTCCTTCCTATTCTTCTTTATGGATCTGAAATGTGGACACTACTCAAACCGGACGTTAAGAAGCTCGAGGTCTCCAAATGCGATGCTTGAGGCAGATCCGCCTTCCTATGCCTATGCGATCGCCTTCGAAACGAGACAGTTACTACGTTTATAAGCGGAGTTTCACTTCCGGATCTTCAATCCAAAGTAAAACTCCCGATGCGTTTATAAGCAATGGGAGTGTAAATCCAAAATACTTTCTGGTTTGAGATGACAGCTCCAAGCTCAAATTCAAAATCATAGCAAAGACATATATAAACCCAATGTTTAATTTAATTTATTTAAAAATATCAATAAACAAAGAAAAAAACTATTGTAGCAAAATGAAACACCCAGCTTCTTCTTTACAAAGTTTTTCCCCTTCGGAAAAAATTCTCACTCCCAGTCAGCGTTTATAAGCACAACATAAACCGGGATCGAAGTTTCACTCCAGCTTTTTCTTCGGGAGCGAAAATCCAAGTTCTGGATTTTCACTCCCGGTTTATAAGCGGTGTTTCACTCCGGATCGAAACTTCCATCCGGAGGGAAACTCCGCTTATAAACGTAGTAAGTCAGACAAAGATGCGATCAGCAGACACTACAAAAACGTCGACTATGGTGGTTTGGACATGTTTGCCGAATGGATCATGACCGCTTGCCACCTAAACTTCTCTGGGGAGAACGTCCCGCAGGCTGGAGAATCCAGCGATCGTCACCGCAGAAAACCTGGCTAAAGAATCAACGGTTATCAGTAATCAAGGCTCGAGACGTCGCCAAAAACCGGGAAGAATGGAAGCGAACTGTGAATAGAGTTCGAGACCCAGTGGCACCGACAGCAGCGTATCCATTGCGGGGACGTCCCACTCCCAGAAGCCAGAAGAATAAAGAATGTATGTACAGTGAGAGACAAAAGTTTTCACACAACCACTTAATAATCTCAGCTGTGTGAAAACTTTTGTCCTCACAAAAATAAATCCTTTGCACTTATAGAGAAACACTGGCATATATAAATTAGTTAATTCTAAAAAGTGTAAATATTTAGGATTTGAGGAAGGATTTACGTTTTTTTATATGATGCTTTATTTATTGAAGGAGAGTAACATGATCTATAACTGTTAAAGACCACGTAGCATCTGTTGACGGGCTCATTCCTTACAAACTCGGTTCAATGTGGGTATTCCTGGAGTAGTTTCGTATGCCTTGTAAGTCTTCTTTGAACTTGATCCTGTCCGACAAAAACTGCACGTTGCCGTTAAGGACTTCTAAGCTGAAAGACGCGATAAAAAATTTTCTCATAGGAGAGAACGGCAAGAGGTCCAACATTTTGAGCCTGTCCGTGTAAGATTTAGCCTGAGCCTGTCGGGGTAAGGCTTAGAAAGTCACGCGAGTCATGTAGACTTCTCAGAGCAAAGAGGATAAACTTCTTCTGAATTGGTTCAAACCTATTGCTACTTATGAGAAATATGGGATACCAAATGGGACATGCATATTCCAGGATAGGGAAGATTAGAGAACAACAGAGAGTTCTTGTGACCCAAATATTGTCGAATTCTTTAGCTTTTCTCTTTATAAATCCAAGAAGTTTGTTGGCTCTGGCAGTAATATTATCATAGCGCAAATTGAAATTAAGTTTATTGTCCAGGACGATACCTAGATCGACAATTTGATCGACTTGATTCAAAAACCGTGTCGTTGAGATCATAATAATACTGCTGTGTGTTAGGTTAACGAGAGAAGGATTGCTTGACATTTGTTGATGTTAAGATGCAACCTATTAGTGGTGCACCAGTCTTGTAATGCATTGAGATTCCACTGAATAAAGGATACGTCGGTTTGGGACTTAGTGACACTATATATTTTGAGATCGTCCGCGTAAAAGAGATGCGGGATATTCTCTAATTTCTTGGACAGGTCAGAGATGAATATATTGAACAGAAGAGGGCCAAGATGACTGCCCTGAGGAACACCGGAAGTTACTTCGATTTCATTTGAAATACTTGAAATCTGATAACATGTGTTCTTCCGTTGGCAAAACAGTTTTTGGGGTGTTTTATTATACTTCAACGGTATTGATGTATGCGGTATAGGCCTTACGTGACCTAAGATTAAAATCTGAGGCTAACCTATTGTATTCCAATTTCAATTTCTCAATTAGATTAGGGCTCTTTTTGATCTGGTTATAGAATTTATTTCTCTGATTGCGAAGAGATCGAGTGTTTCTGTAATTTGTATAGATTCACTTTAGCGACGAGAACAGATATGCGGAAAAACCACAATGGCTTCGGGCGATAAGCGGCGATAAGTCCCCCGTAGACACACACGCGAAAAAATACACCAACTGAAAACAAGCGTAGGGGTTTCCCCGTTTCTTTCGATAGATGCTCATACGGGTTGCTTGACCGCAGGGTTGCCAACCTTATGATCGGATTTTTTTTTTAATATTAAAATTTTTTTTCACACTATTGACTACTGTTTCTAAAACTGTCTGGGGCCTTTTGTATCCACCAAAAAGCCCTTAGGTAGACAACATAATCTGGGACCAATTATTTATGCTTGTGACTGAAATTTTCAACAAATGTTTTTAAATATCTAAAACACAAAATCCTTAATAGTTTTATGTAATCTTAAATAAAATACCACGAAAAAATTGCAGCTGAAAACGCTTTTAAGGACACTGGTGTTCATTACGAAAAATTCCCATCATTAGAGCAAAGCTACTCTGTAAAAGTCTAAAAAAGCCATTGCAACGGGTTCACCAAATGACTTTAGACTTTCCAGGTCATATCATGGCAAGGACAAAACACAAAAAACCGAATTCCCAGAATTTTCAACGAAACAGACAACAGATCCTGACATTTTTAATTTCGGCCAAGTTTTTTTAGTGTTGGTTTCAATTTCTCATAATGCCCATCCAAAGTGGTCTAACAGAAACAAACTACTACAGCCATAAAAAAATAAAGTGCAAACACATGGACAAAACTGACTGCCTGGAGTCTCTACTAGTTCGGCTATTGTATCACCTTGTGCACCACAGGACGAACTTTGATCCTTCTGTGTTAATTAAAAATTAATAAAGTTAGAGCTTGAGAAATTAAACAAAATTTCATCAGACGTGTATCCTTAATTGAAAGTTACCTGGAAATAATTCCGACTGGAATAAGCGAAACTTTCCTTTTTTACCGAAGGAGGAAAATATATGGAAAACGCGAACCAGAAGCTCGGGAAAAATCTTGGAAATAAAGGATTTAATTGCATTAAAAAATGCTTGTTTGGTTGAGTTTGGAGAAATCTTACAAATTGAAATTGAATGAAAAATGTGCACGGAATGAAATATTTAAGTTCGCGCTGGCATGGAATTTTTTTTAGGGTTGTTCAAGAATCTGTTTTGTGGTTATTCAAAAAATTAAAATAAAAATGAAGTCTGCAAGTTAAATTTGAACTACATACTTTTTTCATATTTTATAACTCAATCATCAGGGTGCAAAACTAAGGCCTTCTGTCCATGTAAACCGCACGTCATATGCACGCTATCGTAATTTGACGCTTGTTTGCATCTTGGGTAGAAACAAACGAAACTGGGTCCACCGAGTGTCAACGTCGCGTTTGCATTTCGTCATTCGCTCGTCATGGATGATATGCTTTCGCGATACTATTTGAAAGAAAACTGAAACTTTTGTTGCTTGAATGTAGATTGTATGACGGTACGTAGTTTGTAGCTTTCATGCATTCGTTAAATGACTCCGCAGTGTCCATTGTGCTTAAGCCAACAAACTCATACGTAATGGCAACTTCTGCGCTTCTAGAAACGTGTTTAGCCAATATAATATAATATAATGCCTTTATAGCTGAGCTTAAGACTCATTCGGTTTTGACAGAAAATTGGCCAGTCTTAAGAGAATTTGACGAGCAATACTAAGTCGTTTTAGGACTATTGTAAGTAGGCCTATTGTCGCTACTACAGTCAATATCCTGGGACACGCATAAAATAATATAGTTCAAACCTAATGTGATGAGCCCCACACTGCAATCCCCACTTCTTAAGCGTGTAAATTCGGCTAACCGTGTTAAAATAATGCAGATAAAAAGCCATACGTGTAAAAATCAAACATTCAGCGTATACTATTTTTTATACGCTAAAGAAATTATAACGCTTTATAGTTTTACGTCTTAAACGTGTGAAAATCAAACATTGTATGTGATTTCACACACTTCGCTTCCTACACATATTTCCAATATATCTAGAACTACGATTTCCTACCAGAGAGCTTCACGATCTTTTTTTACAGTCAGACGGTAACAGAAAAGCGGCGAGACAAGTCATGGCAGTACCAATTTTTCTAAGTTTACTCCCTGAAAAACGACGCTAAAAAAGCTCCACTGAAAAGCTTCATAGTAATACATATTTGGTGTGTTTAAAATACACGCATTAGTGTTTTAAATTTACACACTTTTCGCAAATTAACACATCTTAAACGCGTAAAAAGTGACTACATGATTTTACACGCGAAATGCGTTTTAAAATCACACTATTGGGTTTGCAGTGCAGACCCCTTGGCTACTTCAGGGTTGAACTTCCGTTCTATTATCTTAGTTATTAGTCTTATAACGGAGACCCATAATTTGCGATACAGCAAGTGTCTATAGCTGCAGTAGAAGAACTTTTCCACTCGTATAATCATTCTGCCAGAAAAAGCTAAGATCAATCAAATTAGCCAATCTTAATCTACCTGTTACCTAACTTCCAAGCGTAATTTCTCTCTCTCGAAAACTAAATTAACTATATTGGAAAAAGGTGAGCGAGAATGAATAATAATTCGTTAAATAACAGCACTTGAGAATTTCTTCATGCAATTATTCTCCATCGTCAAGCAACTAAATTAAATTAACTTTCATAGGTTAATGAAAAGTTCCTGATTGCAGCTTCCTGACTATCGTTTCATTCCCTTCCTCGTCGGCTGGTGTGTTACTAGGGTGCAATACTGACGTGAGTCGCTACCCTCCACCCTTTACTGGAGGAATATTAAAAAAGTCGATCAAAGTAAAGTTTTAAAGTTTAAAGTTTTGATGGTTATTCTGTTGGCTTTACTGGCCCCATTTCACAGATCCTTTAGTTCAGGAAGTGAACAATTAAATAGATGGTAAAATTTTTAATGGCATCTCCTAGTCTGTGAGTGGAAGTTGGTGTTTCTTTTTTTGTTGCGTTCTTCCTAAAATGCACATAAAAATCCAATAACCGAGAGCGACTTACATAGTAGCTTAGCAGTAAAATTTCTTAGAGAGACTTTAGGTGGTTGCTTACTGTTAGACAGATTAGGACTGGAATAAAACTTAATCCAATTTTGGTTAAGAGTGTTGTGCACCTTTTACGTTGGGTATTGTTGTGATTTTGATTAAGTTGAAATTTTGTAGTTTTGTTGTATCAAAATAAAATCAACTATAAAAGGTGGAGCGGAGTTTTACGATTCAGAGACATTTTGTTCTAAAGGGAAATATATACAAGGTATAAATGACAGTGACATTAAAATGTAGAAAGTGTTACTTCTAAATTTGGTAGCATAGACTTAATTTTATAAAAAGTGTTATGTTCAGATCAGTTCTGAATGTAGCCTTTTAATTAGATAAGCTGATTGTTACGGTAAACAGCAAATTCTGTGCGGAGTGATATGAGAAGGAAGAGTAACTGTAGAGAGAAGAGAAAACTGTCAACGCTAATATGTGGTTTTATTGCACCTGCTTCCATTTAATACTTTTTGTTAGAGCAAAATATTTTTTCAAACTGATGCTTGTTGCCGTGGCCGTAAATTGCTCCAGATTGCTTTATTGCTGTTGTTTGGCGATTACTGCTCAAAAAATTGCTCATGTAAGCCCACCTTAAGGAGGATTATGATGCAAGATTACATATCTTCCTATACAAAGTGCAAATTACTCAAAGATTGTTGCCAACGGACAAGTCGCGTCGCTTGCAATATGGAAATGCTATCACAAGAATGATGGATGCCGAGCCAGATTTTTCGGACATAATTTTGATGACGGATAAAACTCATTTTACACTCCCACAGAAAACGCACGCGTCATTCAAGAAACACCACTGTACGATGAGAAGGTCACCATTTGGGTCGGAGTATGCTTAAAAACTATCATCGGACTATTTTCTTCAAAACTCGAAAAATCCTCAACGACGCCCGCTCTAGTTGGATGTTGTGAAAAAAAAGGTGTGATCGACGTTTTTTCAACAAGACGGCGCACCTTGTCATACCGCAGACACTATGATAAAGTTGTTGCAAAAGCAAAATATGTATATGCGAGCAAGCCCAAGACCATTGACGAACTCAAAGCTAACATGCGAGTCGAAGTAGCTGCTATAACGGCTGAAAACAGCTGTCTTTTGCGTATTGAATGGAAGTCATTTAATCAACATTGAAATTGTCATTAAATTAAATCGGTCGTTTTTCAGCAGTTTGCCCATACTTTGAACCTACATATCTTCTAAACGGAGTCACTCAGGTTTACCTAAAGATGAGCCTAATTACGTTGCTCTACTATAATCGGTCTAGAAGTTATTAAAGTTTAAGTAAATGGCAATTCGGCCATACAAGTTGCAAGTGAGGGGATCAGAGTGCCCAATTTGGATGCGGCCAGTAAAACTCAGCATACAACTACATGTAAACGCCCTGTGCGTGAGCCCCCTTTGAAATGCTCGAGCTCATCCCAGTTTCTCAGAATTTTGTCTACTTTTTATGGCCTTAAAATTTTAAATTTTTTTCCAGGGTTTCTTAGAATTTCTGATAGTTTTGTAGTCGTCGGGATTTTCTGAAATTTAAAGAGGAGGACTTTTCAATAGTTTTTTAGCATGTCGCAAAATATTTCACTTGAGGGTTTCCCGAATATTTTCAGGTTTGGGGAGTTACCTATGCATATCTAATCTTATTAATAATAATAATAATAATAGTGTTACCCTTCTAACACAAAAGGCGCACTTCTATGCTAGGGAAACAAATGGTAGAAAACTCCCCAAACCTGAAAATATTCGGGAAACCCTCAAGTGAAATATTTTGCGACATGCTAAAAAACTATTGAAAAGTCGTCCTCTATCAGAAATTCTAAGAAACCCTGGGAAAAAATTGAAAATTTTAAGGCCATAAAAAGTAGACAAAATTCTGAGAAACTGGGATGAGCTCGAGCATTTCAAAGGGGGCTCACGCACAGGACGTTTACATGTAGTTGTATGCTGAGTTTTACTGGCCGCATCCAAATTGGGCACTCTGGAGGGGATATGAGTGCTTCAAATCTTTAAAACGGCGATATCTCATGAATGACAATTCGTACGGGAAAATGTATAAGATCCTTTTTTGTAGGTAATCGCATAATCTACAAACTTTGTAAACACTATTTTATGATAAAGGTTACCGTTTTGCTGAAAATCGCGAAAACCCCGTTTTTGTGACCTTTGACCCCGAGTAAATCCAGGTTCCAGGTGCCGGATCGATGAGGACTTTTTAGATTTCATTTATAACGGTACTTAGAACAATCCTACCAATTTTCAGCTTGGTGTGAATTTCTGTACCCTCGGATGTCTAAATTGACTGGACTAGTATGTTATTGTTCCGCTCGGTCTAGCATCAGAATGTCTTCTTCAGTTCAATTTTCAGAAAAAAAGGTTGACTATGTAAAAGATAATTACGGTCCTGATGATGTTATACTTTTTGATGGATACGAACAAAATTCCACCAGCACAAAAGCTCTAGGTCTTACTGCAGAGAACTTTCCGAGCAGGCTCATCTTCACTCATACGAGCTAGATGCCCTGCTCACCAGAGTTTTAGCAGTAAGATCTATGGAGTGCGACAAGGAAACCCAACCTTCGCTGAAAGGATAGCGTAGACCAGGACGCTCAGAGCTTAGGGATGCCAAACTGGATGACATCGGCTCAGAATCGGGACCGGTGGAGCGAACAGTTGCGAGAGGATCTCGGTTGAAGAACCGTTAAGGAAGAAGAAGAAGACAAAAGCTCTAGAGCGGAATGGCCATGTGAATCAAAATGTATGCCCAAACATCAAGTGTGGCGAATCAATGCAGGGCATAACTATGCAAGAAACGGAGGATCAATCTGCTGCCTCAGTATTTCCAAAAGGATAGGAATTTCTTGGTCTCCCAAGCGGCAGATGATGCCGACTTTTTAATTGTTCACCCAGCACTCAGTCGATCGTGCAAAATTCCTGTAATTGTTTCTGAGGACCTAGATGTCCTTGTTCCACTAACTGCCTTAACTCCAGTAACCAGGAAGATTGATTTCCTAAAACCCAAGAGAGGAAATGTTTCTGCGACACTCTATTTTACCCAAATCCTTTACAAGTATCCTTTTTGTCAAAAAAAAAAAAAATCTCTTGTTTCTCCATACCGTAACTGGATGCAATACGACATCTTGTTTTTATAAGAAACCTAAAAAAGGGATCTTAAAATTGTTTTGAATCGATGTCTAAAGCTGATAGCAAAATATTGGCAGAGGCTGTAGAAAATATGTATTTCAAAAAGAAAATCAGTCTCAAGATAAAATTTTCGAAAAAGAGATGCTATGTCTGCCAAAAATTTACAAAGCACTAAAAAATATGCAAAACGTAAATAACTAGTTGGTATGTGGGTTTGGCCCCTTTGGTCCACACGATGAACTTCCCAATATGCTGAACGTAGACGGAATAAACTGTCTTCTTACAAAATATAATAGGTTTAGCACTAGTGAGAAATTGATTCCAAAGCTTTCCGGAGGAAATACTTGTCAGACATGACCAAAAAGAACAAATTTTTCGGTAACTATTGGAAATCCCGGGATGAACCGCAATTTCCTGAAACTGTATCACCCGTAGAAAACAATTCGACGTTTGTAAAACGTAACGAAATCTTTTCACGATTTTTAAACAGTCTTGAATATTGACAAGTGATGTTTTTTTTTGGAAAGCTAACGCTGTGCAGAATCTAAAAAATATCACTTCGTTTAGAACGGGTCTCATTCCATCGAGTTTATTAGATATTAGGAAAACTTATCAATAAAGGTCTTTCTGACACTTATCCAAAGTTTTTCCATTTAAAAAAAAAGGCCCGACCGAATGTTATGAAATTTTTTGCAGAGCATTTTTTCCTTAATATTTTTCTTTCGGCACTTCCAAGAAACCGATATAGTTTTTGGCTCACGTGGTATCGTGCAGGTAAAAAAATCACGAACGTATCGTTTAAACAAAAAAAAAAAAAGGTACGACCGGGTTTTATAAAAATCTTTTCAGATAATATTTCCATACGCTTCGAACGATACTTCAACCAAGTCGTTATCTTCCTAAAATGCTCTTGGGACTTTGAAAAATGAAAATACGTTAAAAATTCCGATTTCGATTTTCGGGCCGATTACAATAACTTCCCTATACTGAGAAGTTAAAAATAGATATGTATTTATGCTTGACAAGGGGAACAGAAAATAAGAAAGCTGTCAATTTGGCGAGCGTCGCTCCTACTGCTAACTCCGCGAGACAGCATTTTTACCGAGTTTACTTTAAAGTTCAAATGTGGCTGCCCCGTGATATCCACGCTAAAGATTGGGGTTGATAGAAAAAGTTACATTGGTGCCAGTGACAATGACCGATCCTGCGGCTCCCAAACATCTTTTAGGGTGCACGAAATGCTGTTCCTGTCGAAAAGCCGGGTTAATGTGCACCTCAGTATGTGCTTAT
Organism: Thereva unica; assembly: GCA_949987705.1. Lineage (NCBI taxonomy): Eukaryota > Metazoa > Arthropoda > Insecta > Diptera > Therevidae > Thereva > Thereva unica. The sequence goes on along the minus strand of CATLJY010000535.1, from coordinate 29,154 downwards.
TGTTACAGCAATGGCTTCAGTAATATATCCCCGTCATAAATGAACCTGAAGAGAACTCGGACGAAGAAAATGACGGTGAATTGGACAACTCTGGTGATCCAGACCCCGAAACATCTAGCGATTTCTATTTTTTTTCAATAAATATGTGTTGATTAAAATATTAAGGCAAATTAAGATAAATAAAATTAAAATATTCGACATAAAACTCTAACTTCCAATGACTATAACCATTTAAGCTGATCAACGACCAGCAGCCAAAATTTGTTTATTATCACTAAGTCACACTAAAGCAAGGCTTTTGTGGTACAAAGTTCGTAGACATTGGATATATCTATAGCTTAAATAGTAATAGTCATTGGAAGTCAGAGTTTTATGTGGAATAGTTGGTGGTCCTTATATTTTAATAAGAACTGTATATTCGAAATATTTTTCAGTTAAAAAAAAATAAATACCTAGTTTAAAAAAATAAAAATAAAAAATACGCTTTGATTTTAAAATGATCCAAAAAGTAAAAGATAATTTTGAATGTAAAGTTTTTATTGCTGCAGCTACTTATAGTCTTATGACACTGGCTTTTTCGTAGGCTTAACATGCTGCCTTGGCTACGCTGAAAATGACGAAATCTGTTATACTGTGTGACAGAGATAGAAGTGGGTTACTGGCCGAACACCCAAATTAGTCACACCGAAAAGGGAATTAAAATTCGCTGCGTGGAATGTACGAACAGGACATCACGTTGGTCAAAAGGAAATCATAGCAATGGAATTGTTGAAATGCAAAATATCAATTGCTGCGCTATCGGAACTACGGCTTACCGGATCCGGGATATTGACAATCGTCCCGCCAACAATCGACGAAACGATGATGCTTTACTATTCCGGTGGTGAGAAAAGAGAGGCCGGCGTCGGCTTTATGGTCGACCGACGGGCTGCCAGCAGCGTTATCGCATTCCAACCGATATCCGAGCGTTTGGCGGTTATAACCATCAGTGGAACGATCAAGACCCATATCATATCCGTTTATGCGCCAACCGAGACCAGCACGGACACGAACAAGGACGAATTTTACGATCAGCTTCAACAGACGCTGGATATGATACCTCAAACCGAATTAATAATTCTCGCGGGGGTTTCAATGCACATTCAGGAGTAGATCGAACCGGCTGGGAAGAAACCATGGGCAAATTCGGACACGAAGTAATTAATGACAACGGCTTACGCCTGCTTTCATTCGCATCGTCAAACAACTTGATCGTTGGCAACAGCATTTTCCGCCATCCACTCAAACACCAACTCACCTGGCGAAATCCATCCGGCAAAGACTCGGCGATGTTAGACTACGTTTTGATCAACACAAGATTCCGATCGACGCTTAAAGACGTACGTGCAATGCGTGGACCCGATTGCGGATCGGACCATTATCTTGTTCGAGCGAAATTGCAGATGCGATTGCAAAGAGCGAAGAAAACGGAGCCACCACCAGCCAAGAAAAATTGGGCGTGCCTACGGGACCCGGCCATCGGGCGAGAGTTTCAAATGGCATTATCCAACAAATTCGCGGCGCTCGCAATACCGGACGATATCGATGTAGAAGAAAGGCAATTGTCGGAGTCTATTGTGGAGTGTGCAATGGAGTTGTGTCCAACTATCCGTAAACGGACGCAGCCATGGATCTCGGACAGCTGTCTGGACCTCGTCGATCAGCGGAAGCGCATGAAACACGTCGACTTTGAGGAATACCGAAGATTGAACAAAGAAGTTCGGCAGAAAATGAAATTGGAACGAGAAGCGTACTGGAATAACGTTGCGGCCGACATGGAAAAAGCGGCGTCGAGGCACGAGTACCGGACGCTGTACCAGACAATCCGCCGGTTAGGCGGCAAAACAACATCAACAAACGACAACATCAAAAAATCGGATGGAACTTTTGTGACTTCTGCCCATGAACGCCTGGAGCGGTGGAGAGCATTCTTCCACCAGCTGTATAACCACGATCCGCCGCAAGGTCCAGCAACCGAACCACCGATTATCGAACAGCCGATGAATCAGTTTCTCGATACCGAACCAACAATTATCGAGGTGAAGACAGCAATAAAATCGCTGAAAAATGGAAAAGCGCCGGGAATAGACCAAGTAACCGCCGAGATGATCAAAGCTGGAGGTGATGTCTTATCACAACGACTTCATGTCCTCATAACACACATATGGCATTCGGATCGTGTCCCTTCGGTATGGAAGAAAGCGATCGTTGTCCCTATTTTGAAGAAAGGCGACGGTCGGGAATGCAAGAATTATCGCGGTATTAGCCTTCTTTCGATCGTCGGTAAAGTATTTACGAAAATAATACAATCGAGGCTACAGAAACATCGAGAGCAAACGAGCCGGGAGGAACAAGCGGGATTTAGACCACATCGAGGATGCATTGATCAAATATTCGCCCGCCGTCAGTTAATGGAAGAAAGAATTCGTTGCGGCAAACGAATTGTCGTCGTTTTCATCGATTTCAAATCCGCTTTCGACTGCATCGATTGGAACAGCTTGTGGAGAGTCTTGGTAACCGAACACGTGCCATTGAGAATCATCCAACTTCTCCAAGCGTCGTACGATGGCTCAACCAGCAGCGTTCGTATTCGAAACGACTTATCCGAGGAGTTCCCGATTCAGACGGGTGTCCGACAGGGAGACGTCGCTTCGCCACTTCTCTTCAACGTTGTGATCGACGCGATTATGCGTGAAGCATTCGATGGACGACTCGGAGTTCAATACGACGACAACAACTTCGTAACAGACTTAATGTTCGCCGACGATAGCGCTGTTTTCGCCGACACGGATGCCGAAGCAACGGACATCTTATACGATATTTCCCGCATCGCCCAATCATACGGGTTAAAAATCAATGCGGAAAAGACCAAAGTGCTCACAACGGATGGATCAAGAGCCAGTGTTCACCTCGATGGAACCCAAATCGAACAGGTTCCAAGGTTCAAATATTTGGGATCATTGGTTGAGGAAACGAAAGTAGCATCGACGGCCGACGTTCACAGCCGTATCGGCCAGGCAACAGCAACATTCGCCTCGCTCAAGTGGTGCATATGGAAACGAGCAAATATCTCCATCAAAACAAAACTACGTCTTTACCGAACGTTGATTCTTCCGATTCTTCTTTATGGATCTGAAACGTGGACACTGCTCAAACCGGACGTTAAAAAGCTCGAGGTCTTCCAAATGCAATGTTTGAGGCAGATCCTCCGTGTCTCACTCCGTGATCGCCTTCGAAACGAGGTTGTCAGACAAAGATGCGATCAGCAAACACTGATCGAAGAAGAAATGCAAAAACGTCGACTACGGTGGTTTGGACATGTTTGCCGAATGGATGATAACCGCTTGCCACGTAAACTTTTCTGGCGAGACCGTCCTGCAGACTGGAGAATACAGCGATCGGCACCGAAGAAAACCTGGTTGAAGAATATCGAGGGTGACTTAAAGAATCAACGATTATCAGTTACCGAGGCTCGAGACACCGCCAAAAACCGAGAAGAATGGAAGCGAATCGTGAATAGAGTTCGGGACCCAGCGGCACCGACAGCAGCGTATGCGTTGCGGGGACGTCCCGCTCGGACCGCCAGCTAACGGATCAAAGAAGAAGAAAAGAGATAGCATGTAAGAGCACGAACGATTTTCTGATTATTATAACAGACAGTTGTGAGTGGATCCAGAAGATATCCGTTGGGAAATATTTGAAATATTTAAATTTAGTATGAATAAAATTAAATTAATTTAAAAAAACATCAGGAAAAATAAAGATTCTTTGTTCTATTCCTTTCAATTTCTTACTTCGTCAATAAAAAATCTGTTTTTGGGTGGCGCATGAATTGCACAGATTACTTTATCGAGATTTATTGGGTGGCAAGAGTCCTGTGCAGTTTATCTGACCCCGAGCTAAAGCATACGTTGTCGTAAAACTTGTCGCATCTGCGCCGCAGAAAATGTACCTGGTAGAATGAAATTTTTAACGCATGTAAAAGGTGCTCTGTAGAATTGAATTCTATAAGGCATGTTCAGGTGAATCGTCAATATTTTCGGGTAACTTTCGACGGTGATAGTATAAATTATTTCTAAAGACATGAAATGCATCGCATGTAATTTTTAAACTGGAAAATTTAATTTTTTATTAATGTAAGCATGATGCATTTTTGTGCAATGCACACATTCTAAATTCCCTTGCACATATGTATGTTAGAAATTTTAATTCTACCGAACACATTTTACCTTTACCTGCTTATGCGTTAAACATTTCTATCCACCGGGCACATTGTGCGTCGTCCTGAGTAATGTAGGTGCGGAAAGTTATACGAAAACGCCTGCTTTTCCTCGGGATCGGGTAGATTGCACAGGACCCTTGTCATTCGGGGGATCATATTTTGAATAAAGTAAACAATGGGAGACCACCCCTTGAAATGAGATTTTCCGTTTATTTCTTTCAATACAAAAATTCGCAAGGATCGCAGGCCACTTTTTTAATTTTTTGTAACGTATAGTGCTTCTTTATTTTCAGTAGGTGGGAGTAATACAGTTTTAAGTAGGTGGGAGTATTCTGCGTAATATGTAAACCTCTATCATAAAAAATCAAAAACTCTAGCGACTAGACCGTTACTTTGCCGTTTTAGAGAATCGTTTACTCTGGAAGCTGTACTAAAGGCAGTTTGGTCAATAGTGCTGTACTCTATCACAAGCTTTTGAGTTATCTCTAGAGCAATCCGATTAGACCAACACTATGCTTTGGTTGAGTTTTTCTGTTGAATACACTTTAATAAGAAGATAAGATTCATCACTTAGTATGACTGGCTGGACTAATGGAAAGGTTTTGTACGAGCGCAGTTAACAAACGATTCCCTTTCAGCCATAATGGTGTCATCGTCTAGCTAGATTATCACCTGTACCCATCATTTGCCAATTCTCTTTCCATTACAGTAAGTACCATTAAAAGCATTCATTTTTGAATATTCATATATACGTACGAATGTACAACTAAATCTTCTGAAACAACCTTCCCCAGCATTGTTAGCTACCACCTAAATAACTGCACTATATTAAATACATTTCACCACTAAAACTTCAACCCCTAATGGGTACATCCTTAATATTCCCTGTTACAGTATCTAACAACCAAAAACTAATTAACAATTGTTATATAATTAAAATTTTAAATGATTAATATGCAATTTGAAAATAATTTGAAAGGTACAATTAAAAGCGCGTCAAGGCAGAGGCTTAAAATCAAATATTTTGTTACCAGAAAAAAAAAAAAAACGAAACTAACAACCGCACTGTAGTGTGGGGGTGGAGTAATCAAATGCAGAAACAGCACAAAACAATCTCATTAATTTTGTTAAAAGCATTAAAATATCGACAAATTTTAGCACACAAATACATACACACGTACTGATTTTGCTGCGCACCTGATAAATTGTAATAATTTATTGTCACCATCGGGACCATGTGTACAGCAATCACTCAATGACCTTTCAATATACACCATAGGTATATTCCTAGTATCCTACCTATATTCCACGTCATCAGTCTCGTAGTATAGTATCCAATTAAATCAATTTTATTACATTTGAACAAATGTCCCGATAGAATTGTGTTTTATACATATATGGGCAATTCTCCGGAACTTTTAACCTGCTTGTCGCTTTAAAATTTTTATGAATTACAATTTTTGTAGGAAGATTAAAAATAAAAGAAGCTATCGATAATGTTAAGAAATCATTAATGAGCAATGAGGTATAAGTACGAAGTCATTTAAAACGATATTTTGCAATGAAATTTGAAAAAATGTTCCGTTACCTGTCACTTTTCGGCCTGTCTTTAGCGCTAATCTGAATGAAAAACTATTTATATTTGTGATAGGAAGCGTTGACACAAATAGTGAAAAGTGAAAAATTGTAGTTTAACTCTTAAGGAAAAATGCAGTTGTGTTCGGTGCAGTGTCAAATCGCTATATTTTCCAAAAAACAACTCTGAAGTTTGTCCCTAGGTTTTGACGTCAAAGTTGTAACCCGCATGGTAAGTCGAAGAACTCCGAATTGTCTCATTTTATCATAAAATTTTTTAAACGCACTTATTGTTCAGACACTAACGAACATGTGCATACATTTTGTGACAACAATAAGTTGAAATTGGTTGATTTTTGGGCAAAACTGGCTAACGGGAACGTAGGTTACATTTAAATGTCAAAGTTGTAACCGCAATTAATTTGCTCATATTACATTAAATTCATCCCCGTAAAATTTCTTATGACGTATTGTAACTAGTTAAATCATATGTAACGTTTTTTTCGCTTAAGTTGTTTCATGAATCTTAAAAAAAAGTAATTTTAGCGAATGTCAAAATTGTAACCATGTCAAATTTGATGTCAAAATTGTAACCATGTCAATATAACCATGTCATAAAAAAAATATGCGCATTGAATTTTTTAATGTTCTACATCAGAAAACATTTATTTATGAAATAAGAAACACAAAAAATATCATGGCACGGTTGTGCTATCAATTTGAAATTTCATTTTTCCAATTAGCTCAGGTTAAAGGTTCTGGAGAATCGCCCATATATATATATGAAAGTATATTTTATTTATATATGTATGTGTATATAAATGTGCTTACTACATTTACGGCATGGATAGATGGCTCTCGTCCTGTCGATCCATTATGGAGCATCGGGGAGCAGAACAATATTGAGTGACTTAATCAAGAAATCATCGCAAATAAAAATCTCCGTTCACGGCTACAACATAAAAATGAACCACTTGCACACACCATAATCTGTATATACATATACAGAAGGATGATATTGGATCCCTTTATAGAAGGACCTTCTTTTCATATATATATATATATTTAGGTAATCCATACATACAAAGAAAGGAATCTAGTTCAGTGACTACTACTTACCGATTGTCGTTATGAGTGTCAACGAGTACAAAAATGCTGAAGCGTACGACCATTTGTGGGACGTTATGATTGGTTGTGCTCCGGGCTGTTGAATTTTCGATGCTCGTACCGCACGAAGGAGAGTATCCTGCAAAGGAAGGACAAAAAGTCATTCACGTTTCGCAATAATAACAACAAAAGCAGCACCCAGTAACAACAACAACAACAAAAAATGGAAGGAACATAAAAATTTATGTCAAAAGAAGAATGGAAGGTGGTCGGGGGTGGGGGTGGTAGGGGGTTGAAGAAGGAAAGACCGGAAAATAAAAATGGCCAAGCGATCAAGGGTTTATAGAAGGATTTGAAGGTGTGCTGTTATTTTTAATGGGGGCCAGGCTGGTCAGTGCAGAGTCAGTAACCCCCGCTGCCCTTGATTCCTTTTTGAACGGGACATATACATACGTGATAGCATTCAGGAATGAATCCCTTCACTTCGCAGATTTTTATCTTAAAAAAATACCCCAAACATCCTCGGAAATCCTTTTAACCCCACCACCACCAGTGAGAAAAAAATCTTAAGTCTTTAACAAATCCGTTAGTATTCACCTTAATTTAACTACCTTCCCACTCAGGACTACATTAGGCCAAGGTAATTGAAGGCACAAATGGCCTCCTGCTGGACAAGAATCTGGACCATGGAACCGCTTGTCCTGACACCAAACACTGTACAACACTTGCTCTGCCTTAATTTTGCCCTTCCTTAGACAACATCGCCAGGTCCTGGGTCGACCGAGACGGGCGGCGGTGGGTCCTCCGGAAGCTCTAGGACTTCCGAGAAGGCTGTGTTTGCCAAAATTATTTGATAACTTGTGGTGTCCTGTGTTTGTTGCAAATATCCAAATCAGGCAGAGCTTATCTAAACTGGTTTGTAAATAGGAATTATTAATGGATTTCGGAATGGTGATGTTTCCTTGTTGTCCAATTTCGTAGATTGTCCTCTAGATGGCTCCTCGCTCTACTCGCATGTCCTTATCATTGTGTCGTATATAGGGTAAAGTGTTGTGGAGCCTCCTGTTTTCTATTTCATGTATTTGTTGGTCGACATTAAATGCCTTTTGGTATGACCTTGATACTATAAGACAGGTCGGCTTGGATGTTTGCTACTCTGGCTGAGGTTGATTAAGGGTTTCTAGGCTTTCTTGTACAAACTTAATACTATACACCACAAAACCTTTAAGGACAATATTTCAATGTGTTAAAGTTTTCTACTGTTAAAGAGATGTCAGTAAGATTTTAACTTTGTAACTTTTCGTAGAAGTACTACTTCTGGTGTGTTCTTTATCTTATAAAACACAAAGATAACTTTTGGGTCAATGCCTGTCCGTTTCTTGGTATAATCGTTACGGGGGGTTTTTTTTCCTTCTAAAATTTCAAACAAAGTTCAAATTCAATTTCGATGAATCTTTCCAGGATTTTTAGGATATAGAAAAGAAATGAAGTTTGGAATGTTGTTTAGGCAATGTGAAATGTTTTGCAAAAATGTTTTTAACTTGTTGAAATTGTTTTTTAAAATATTTCCCAGGAAATATTCTTAAGGTGGAATTGAATATCTCGTAGCTTTCTTTATAAAATATTTAGTTGACCAATCGGATATTTTCTTTTATGGGTAAATTTGTAGTAATTCACATATAAAAAACAAAACTGGTGTGCGTAAAACGACAGGCTGGAAGTGAAAACATCTATGGCCAGTCTGTATTTGCAAATTAGCCTTATAGTCTATTGATTATGTCATATAGAAAGGAACTAAGACGTTCACGGGGTTTTATTGCAGGAATCGGTCAATGGGTCGTTTAAGAAGAGAAAACCGCGGAGTGCTATTAAATTAGAGGGTGGAAATTGGAGATAGGGGTCAAAATGGACCCTTTTTGGGTTTTGCCATATATCTCGTAAACGAAGCAAAATTTCGATTTATTTTATATAAATTTTTTTGTAGAGAATTAAATTTCCTATGGAAATGGTTTATTTAAAAAATTTTGAAAATTTTTTTTTATGCCGAAAATGTTGAAACAAAAAGAAAAAAAAAGCCAAAATTTCGATGTTTTTTCCCTTTTTTACTTTTTTGCCAATATCTTTTTTTTGGTTAGAGATAGGCATAGGTATAGCTTTATATAAAATAAAGCAGATAAAATTTCCTTTAAAATGATGGGTCGAAAAAAATTTTTGGTTGAAAATTCACCGAAATATGGCCACTCGAACATAGCTTTTTTTATTTTTACCCGTTTTATACCGACATTGTTTTCAATCTCATATTGTTGAAAAAATTATTATATTACTCAATTAAAAAAGGTAGTTTAATAAATGTACAACCCATGTATGTGGCCATGGTGATTTTAAACAAAGGAGGTGGGTCAAAATTGCCCCAGGCCCGGCGCAAAAGAAAAGTATCTCAGATTATCGGCTATAATAAGTATTGAATTTCTGTATAGTTGTTATATCCCGTAACTGTGGCTAAGGTGTTAATAATGCTATTTCTTTTTATTCGGGCGAAATGACTAATTAACCCTGTATTTTTGTAACGCCATCACATATCTTCATGAATAAGGTATCAGTGTACGCAGAATACTCCCACCTATCTAAAATTGTAAAAACGACGGTACCACAGTACCAACTTCCAGAGTTATGAGATGTCAAAATTTTGTTTTTTTTAACAAAAATGTCACCTTCAACCACCTTTTTCTCTTTTCAATTGTGATAATGTGCAAGTTCCCGATATTGCAGAAGATGATATTATTGAAGATATAGATGATGATATCGATATACAGTTTGAGAATGTTATGGAAGAAATATAAAAGCATCATAATTATTTATTATCCACAATTAAACATAAATTACCTTTTTTAATTGAGTAATATAATAATTTTTTCAACAATATGAGATTGAAAACAATGTCGGTATAAAACGGGTAAAAATAAAAAAAGCTATGTTCGAGTGGCCATATTTCGGTGAATTTTCAACCAAAAATTTTTTTCGACCCATCATTTTAAAGGAAATTTTATCTGCTTTATTTTATATAAAGCTATACCTATGCCTATCTCTAACCAAAAAAAAGATATTGGCAAAAAAGTAAAAAAGGGAAAAAACATCGAAATTTTGGCTTTTTTTTTCTTTTTGTTTCAACATTTTCGGCATAAAAAAAAATTTTCAAAATTTTTTAAATAAACCATTTCCATAGGAAATTTAATTCTCTACAAAAAAATTTATATAAAATAAATCGAAATTTTGCTTCGTTTACGAGATATATGGCAAAACCCAAAAAGGGTCCATTTTGACCCCTATCTCCAATTTCCTCCTTCTAATTTAATAGCACTCCGCGGTTTTCTCTTCTTAAATGACCCATTGACCGATTCCTGCAATAAAACCCCGTGAACGTCTTAGTTCCTTATTGCCCTGCTTTTTTAGACCTAATCAATAGACTATTAATATTACAGGAGGATAAGGGTCTATAAATTTTATCTATGAATGCTCCATTTAAGTTTGTTTTACTGTTCTTGATGTAGCAATAATATAAGAAAAAACACAACGTAATAGATAATACATAACACATAGCAAATAATACATAATACATAGGACATAGTACATTTTTATCCGTTAGCTGGAAGTCCGAGCGGGACATCCTCGAAACAGATACGCTGCTGTCGGTGCCGCTGGGTATCTCGAGCTCCATTCAAGATTCGTTTCCATTTTTGACGATTTTTGGCGACGTCTCGAACCAGGACAATTTTGGGCAATTTCAAGAACTATACCACTGCAAATCTCAGATTTTGGAAGTGTGTTATTTCAACAAGCTTAAAGTGTGTTATTGTAACGTTACCCATTTGATTAACATTGTAGTCACTTTTTACTCTAAAGCGTGTAAAAAGTGACTCAAATTAAATCAAATTGGTGACGTCATAATAACACACTTTAAGCGTGCAAAAATAACACACTTCCAAAAGCTGATATTTGCAGTGACGTTATCATATGTTAGAGTGGAAAGCGAACTATGTTGAGAGCTGTTACAGCGATCGATGAAGCTCGATAATCATTATTCTCTGCTTATTCTTGTATGGTAAAGAATCGCCTGACAACCTTGCCAAAGCTACCAAAGAATCGCCTAAGCGGCTTCATATATCTTGATGCAATGTTTTCTTTTTTATTTAAGTATTCCTGGATTGTTTCTGCTGTAATCTGATAAAACTGGGTTATCTGAAGTTGATCGACTGAGATTGTATTCGAGTTGGTGCCTTCGAGCACATTCAGAATAGTGGTTTGCTGGTTAATCATGCCACTTTGTCATTGGACTTTTAATTTTCTTCTTTTCCCTCAGAGGTAATCAGTTTTCCTTGCTGCCCTCTTCTTTATCTAATTGGTGATTATCTGCCTTAAGTCTAGGTCTTCTAAACTCGATAAGGTTCTTTTATTTTGTTCCAGCAGCAGTAATGAATTTCTGAGATAGTCTCATACATGGTGAATGAGTCTAGTAGTGTAAAGAAACCCTGGTCTCCACATGTTCAATGATTCTCCACTCTGGCACCTATAGAAGTCCCACAGAAAAGCTCTGGACCGATGAACGAGGTGCAGATATTTTTTGTAAACACGGTCTTCCTGCCTTTCATCACTTCTTTTCTGACCTAGAATATATTTTTGAGCAATGCTGTCAGTGGGTGTGTTTATGGAATAGTATATTTCTTTGATTTTACTGTAAGTGAATATGATTGATTGAATGTCCGATACTATATAGATGTCTGGCGGTTTGTTTTTCGCCTCAGACATTCACGGACGCTGATTTCTATGTCGCATAACTCCACTTATTTCAGGGTGCCATAAGCTTCTTTACTGATTGCTCTAAGCTCAAGGGTCAGATGGGAGGAGGAGTTTCCCAGCAGAGCTTGGGATTGAAGTCTCTTTTCTACTACCCGATCACCGCAGTGCATATCAAGCGGAGGTTCTAGATATACGTGAGGCTGTTTTGCAAATCAACCAGCAAGGCGACAGGAACCAATCTGTCTATATCTTCTTGGATAGTCACACGGCTCTGAAGACCCTGCGCTATTGCACAAACAGCTATAAAACTACCTCTGAATGCCGCAGATATTTTAACGAGAAGGCTCAACAGTTCAGGACCTTTCTCGTTTGGATGCCCGGCCACCGAAATATAGAGGGAAATTGTAAAGCTGACGAACCGGCTAGGAAAGGAACAACCGCTACTCTCCTTGCAAGAGGGGAAAGGGTTGGTATGCCTTGGGCCAGTTTTAAACTCCGATACAAACAGCATACAATGCCACAAGCAGAGATGCATTGGAGGGATCTTAATAAATGCACCTTTCCCAAAATAACCTGGCCCTGTTATGATCTCAGACGGACCCTTTCACTAGACCTAGACAAGACCTCTCAGCTATAGTGGGAGTTTTAACGGGGCACTGCCTGATAGGACGCATGCGACCCGCCTAAGTCTTGAGACCTACGATTTTTGCAGAAACTGTAAGAATCCAGACGAGGGTGAAATTGTACTACATCTCCTCTGTCACTGAGCAGAAGGAGATTAACCACATTTGGTTAAACCTTTCTAAGCACGCTTCCGGAGATGTCGAAGATTGGGATCCCGCAACTTAAAAGATTCATTTCTCGGGATGGTTTAGTGAAGAAACGACACTTTAATATCAAGTTTAAAGTGGGATCACTATGGCATCGCAATGGGCCTATTCTTTTGGCCTAAGTGTATGAAATTAAACCAACATATAACATCATATAATATCTCGAGTTCAAGCGCAAGATTCATCGACATCTGCTCATGCACCCTGCCGACTCCTAACCTATATTATATCATCTATCCTTCAGATCAAGCTTACTACTATGCATTGCACCATGACTTGAACGAAATGACGGACTATACCTTTTCAATTTCAAATTGGCACTAAACAAATTCAAATTGGTACTAAACAATTTCAAATTGGTACTAAACAATTTCAAATTGGGACTAAACAATTTCAAATTGGGACTAAACAATTTCAAATTGGTACTAAACAATTTCAAATTGGTACTAAATAATTTCAAATTGGTACTAAACAATTTCAAATTGGGACTTATGGGTTTAGTTCATCATGAAATTAGGAAGAGTGCTTTTAAGAAGCAAGAGGTCAAGGACTTTGTTAGCCATTGTCTAAGAAACGCACAAAATATGTATCAGACAAAATGTTGTATTAGATGTGTGATCAGATGTGAACTGCACAAAATATATCGCCCATCGTTCAAAGGTTCATACCCTATGCATTAAATATGATGGATACGTTTTCAAATAATGTTTTTATATTGTTATCTGTGTTCATATTTATTCCAACCTTAATAAAAATAATTAATACTTTAATCTTTACTGATAGTAGTTCATTTATTACTTCAAATTGTTTGGCCTCAATTTGAAATTGTTTGTTCCCAATCTGAAATTGTTTAGTCGCAATTTGAAATTGTTTATTCCCAATTTGAAATTGTTTAGTCCCAATTTGAAATTGTTTAGTCCTAATTTGAAATTGTTTAGTCCCAATTTGAAGTTGAAAAGGTATAGTAGTACAAAGGGTGACTCCTAGCCATATCTAACCTAACCTAACTCCGCTTGAAGAACTTAAAGGGTTGAAACCTAGAGATGCGGGTAGTTGGCATTTGGGGCCATAAAAACTCCAATATATTTGCACCTCCTTCAATTTTGGATTAATCTGTGCACCAGAGTTGCGACATTGCTTGTGGGTTAAATCTTAGAGTGACTCTTTTTAACGATCCGTGATCGAAACCTTGAGGTTGTGGTTGAAATTTGATAAAACTTATTTTAAACAGGAATTCAACTTGAAATTCTTTCAGTATAGTTAGATATCTAGTTTTAAAGTTTTTAAGTTATTTGACGGTGCTGTTCTAAGGCCACTTAACCTCATCCTCATCAGCCTCGTGTTGAGGTTTCTTCAACTCATTTTGCAGTGGAAGCATGTTTAGTATTACCTGTAACGCATGCAGAAAGGGATGTATTCATTGATCCCTTGTTCCCTAAGGAAACTATTCGAGTTACATTTTCGAGTAACTTCTAGATCTCTTTTGGAGAGTGTCTTCTATTTTTGAAATCCCTCCATGGCACTATTGCGGATTCCGGGCCACGACGGTCACATTGGTAATGAAGTTGCCGATGGCCTAGCTAGAGTAGGAGCAGAATCATCACTTATTGGAATGTAACCTTTCTGCAGTTAAAATCACTGCCACGCAAGATCTGCCATCAAGGCGCTCGGCAAGCTAAAAGATTCATTCAAATCGAAATCGACCAAGCTTAAACAGGAAAACTATTAAATTTCAAGAGGTGGAAGCTAGAAGCTCAGTTATCAGCTAAGCATAATAGGACTGGTAGTTGATTGTAGCTGTCGGTTTTGTGGGCAGTTCCTTAAACTTGAGGCTACCGCGAGGACGAGATCAAGTCTCCTACATATGAATCTCAAATCAATTTGAGGCTATATGAAAAGCCATAATCTGGAAAATTTCTAAAGACAGGGTTGGCACAATCTTCTTCTTCTCTTCTTTAAACTCCTTTAATCCCTCATGGGACATAGGGCGGAAACAGTTGCCCTCCAGCGGACTCACGACAGCTCTTAGCTCCGAGCAAGATCTCCCAGTTGTTGCGGCTTCTTCTAGTAGGGTTCTCCTCCAAGTTGTTCTAGGTCTTCCTACTCGACGGGAACCTTGCGGATTCCAGTTAAGGGCCTGTTTGTCTAGATTTTCGTTTTCGCGTCGCAAGGTGTAGCCAACACAATTCCATTTCCTTCGCCTGATTTGGTCGTCTATCTTTTCTTGGCCGGCACGGCGCCATAGTTCTTCGTTTGAAATTCTATCCTGCCAGCGGATTTTTAGGATACGACGCAAGCATCTGTTGACGAAGACTTGTAGGCGCCCTGTGATGAGTTGGGTGACTTTCCATGTTTCGCAACCGTACAAAAGAACTGCCTTAACGTTGGAGTCGAACAGCCGCAATTTGGTGTTAGTGGAGATCACCGTTGATCTCCATATGCGGGACAGGCATGCATATGCGCCTCGTGCTTTATTTATTCTGGAACTGACGTCTTCTTCTGCCCCGCCATTTTCGGTAATAATGCTACCGAGGTAGCAGAATTTATCTACCAGTTCGTCACGGTTATTCAGCGCTGTCCGTTCAATGGTGTTTGCATTTATCCGCATTTCTTTAGTTTTAGTCAGATTTAGCCTTAAGCCTGCTGGACTACTTTCTGTTGCCAAATTGTTCAACATATTTTTGAGGTCCTGGTGTCTGTGGGCCAGCAAACAGATATCATCGGCGTAGTCGAGATCCTTAAGGTGGTCTAACAAACCCCATTGTATGCCGCGCCGCCTGTTCTATTATCTAGAGCGCTGACAAGGATGTCATTTATTACTATAAGAAATAGTAATGGCGAAAGTAGGCATCCTTGTCGTACTCCTGAGATCACCTGAAAGCTGTCGGATAATTTTCCATTATGGAGAACTCTGCATTTGGAATTGTTTTATAGGGCTTTTATCAATTCTATTATTTTATCAGGCAGTCCACGTCGTAGTGCCTGCCAAATGAAGCTCCTATTAATCGAGTCAAACGCTTTCTCATAGTCTACGAAAGCAAGGTAAAGAGGGGATCGGAATTCAGTAGACTGTTCCACTATTATTCTCAAGGTGTTAATATGATCAATACAGGAGCGGCCCTTCCTGAAACCAGCCTGCTGCCGTCTAAGCGCTCGGTCTACTGCCTCACTTATCCTAGATAGTAATATTTGGGACAAAATTGTGCCCACTGTAGATAGTAAGCATATGCCTCTCCAGTTGTCGCATATTGTTAGGTCCCCCTTTTTTGGTATTTTGACTATGATACCTTCCGTCCAATGCTCCGGAAAGGTACAGGTGTTCCATGCTATTTCTAGGATTGGCTGAAGCGCATCTGCTATGAGGCTTGAGTCGGCTTTCAACAATAATTCTGGCGGGATGCCATCTTTCCCATCTGCTTTACCATTGGCCATCGCATGAATTGCGGTTACTATTTCCGTCTTGGATGAGGCCCGAGTGGCGATTCTTATTGGCACAATAGACCAAATAAAATGTCACAGTGCAAGCTAAGACGCCTTTCTTGAATCTCTGGACATCAGGTCAAAGCTGTGTAGGCAATCATGTGTACCATACTTGTTCATCTTGGCACCAAGCATAAGCTTCAGGAGGGTTCCTTGTTGGTGATCGGAGCCAGTAGAGCTGGCCTTACTTACTTCTCATTATGATGATGAGATCATCGGCCTGTATATGAAAGCGAGAGAATGACAGTTTTGAGAGGAGCTAGTTAGTAAGTAGTGACCATAGAAAGGGTTATAGTAACCTTCCCTGCGGAGTCTATTCGAGGTTGTCACTGATATTGATCATTCTCCGGGCTTAAGGGCTTTACGGGTTAGTATTATTCCAATTTAATACGAAACGAATTATGCCTGTTGTAGAAGAGGTGGATGAACTAGGGGCTTGTATTTTGTAGATATACAAATAGTTACAGAGAATTGAAAGAAGTGCCTTTACAGCCTTTAGTAAAAAATAGGACTAGCAACTCTTTATTTTTATCATCCTCAATTTTTTAAGGCATAATACACCCCTTTATTATACCCGGTCAGAGATTCTCATTATATATGTACCATCCATTATGATTGTTGGTTTCGTCTTTTGTTTGTTAAACTTTTTAAGGTTTTCTCCTTCTTCTCCCTCGCAATTCTTTCTCTCTTTGCCCATAGACTGTTCTATACATGTCTTGGGCCCCAATCTCTTTACCGCACTCGCCACCCTGGCACTGTATTTGATGCCATTCGCTGTATTTTTTTACCCCTGAAGCAATTTTCCAAATGGAGTACCAGGGAAATAAAACTAAAAAAAAAAAAAACGTCAACGGAGCTTCTTCAAAGGAACATCCAACATCCTTTGTGCGAGGATAAAGGTAGAAGCGAATAAAAGAAAAGTCAAAGAATGATAAATATCACTTAAAAACTTTCCCGAGTAAGTACAGAACGGAAAGACAGAACCTTTCTGGAGTTGATTCTGGCCCTGTTCTGCTGCTGATGATGGGGCTTGTTGTTGTCGGTTCTTCTTGTTGTTGTAGTTGTTGTTGCTGTTGTTGGTGTTGTTGATGTTGACGTTGTTGCAATGAATAAAGATTCAGAAGAAGATGAAGAAGAAAATGAATAAAAAAGTAGGAAATAAATAAATAAAGGCTTGCCTCTGTTGTTATATAGAAAAACTTTTGATATTACACTTGGGAAATGCTTAAAAACCTTATCCACAACCCTATTTCCATCGTTTCAAGATAAGGCCATTGAATACCATTCAGCAGCAGCAGAAGCAACAGACAACAACAACTACAACAAAAAAATACGAGAAACACCAACAGCACACAAAACAACAACCCTCAACCTCCCCCCAGAAACAACAGCAACAAACACCATCACCCAGATAGTGAAAATCTACAACCCTTCTTGGAGCTTTCCTCAGGAACGAAATTAAGGAACTCTCAACTTTTTGATAAGGGATTCCAAATGGAAAAGCTCCTGCCTTGACGTAGTATTATCTCTGATGCAACACAGGAAACGCAAGCCTCAAATATTGTTATTATTATTATCTCATTTTTTCCTACTTTCACATCTCCTTGATCTCTCTTCTCCTCTGTCTATTCTTTAATCCTTTTGAGGGTTAATAAAGCCAAGCCAAGGTGAACGCAGCTCTAGGATTAAGGGAGCGGAGCACATTACAAACTCAATCAAAAACGAGGTAAGCCAAGATAACTGTGCTAATTTGCATAAGAAAAAAAAGGGGTAGACCGAAGATTAGCAGTTGGGGAGTTATTATCATACTGGTTAACAACTGATATCCTTCGGGGAGCACTTTAAGGATGCATATGGCGTCGCAAATTTTGAAGGGTTCTGATAAAATTTATACGAGAGAGAGAATGTCTGTCTGGAAATGGCTTATCTTTCTATTTTATTGTGTATATTTTGTTTAGATGAATGGAGGCGCAATACTCCTGTGCATACTTTAAGGAATAATAGTCGCGCCGTACTGATTATACATTCTGCAGTGCTATAAAAAGATATAACATTAAATAACGATGAAGAAATGGGTGAAAGGGTTTCTTTCTATAACCCTTATCTACATTTTTTTAGAAGACCGATATTAAATCATAAAAGCAGACAATGGTAAGCAGCTGTAAGAACTTTTTTTAACACCAATCACATTCTATAGATACAGTATATTGGATTTAGTTTATTGAAATCTTTTCATATTAATTTAATTGACAAGAAACTTAGTTACGAGCAAGTAAGTCCCTTTGAACTGTCGACAGTTCTATCAGGCAGACCAGATAGGCTAGACAGACCATATACATACCAGTCAGAGAACTATTGAGGAGGAAGAGTCTCTTCCTACAAGATCTCAACAAAGACTCGTTCAGCACGAAAGCCTATACAAGAAACACTAACCAAACACAGCGAAACGCAACTAGTTCCACATAGATGGCGCACCCCTTGAACCCAAGACACAGAACTCAAATGCTTTATGCCATGACACAAACCGAAATATTGATTGCGCAGTATTATGAAATAAGTGACTCGTGACCGGTTTAACTATACTACTGATATTACATACTTTGACCTCCACAAGCTCTGGACGACCTGTTCTACACCATCCTTTAGTAAGGTTGTTCTATTTTATTATCGCATAACACTCTCCTAGCTTGCTTCAGAGATCACATCCAGCTAAGTTTACCGATTTCCATTTATATAGAGCGATTGCGTTGTAGAGCACCAAAATTATCTTTCTTAACATACTGAACGAAGGTAAGATGATACAGATTTCCGCATACATTCAGATCAGGGAGTCTCAGATGCATATAGATTATTATCTTATGCAGTAGTACTTTGGATATCTTGATTGGGTACCTGGATTTCCGCCTAATTTCGGCCTAATGATGTTGCCGGCAACTATTATTGACTCAAGCTGGTTTAACTTCGTCAAATTCATGATCTTGTAGGACCAATATTAAAATTACTTTGTTTCGTAGACGATGTGACATAGTTTGAAGAGTTTTCATTAATATGCAGCTCCATATTTTGTCACACTGACGGCATGAGAGAGTCTTGTCCAGCCTTTGAAACTCTTCCAATTATATTGAATTGGGGCGCATTTTTAGAGGATTTCGCCTATCACACTATCGTTTAACTTTCGTCACGGCAGACATATCATTGCTGGATTCCATTGTAGATGTCAATTGTTATGGAATGGCTTTCTTAGGTTGTCACACTGGTCATGGTAAACGGAAATCACTGCTTCTCAACTTGGGGGTCGCGACTCACAAGGGGGTCGTCGATACGTCATCGTAGCGGTTACAAAAATAGGTACAGGGTGATAAATGAATCTCTAACTAAAAAAAATAACGGGATCTACGAGTTAAGCCGTTACGATTTACACGCGCCCCATGCATGCGATTTTATGTTCGTCTAACCACAACCTATCACTAGTTGGACGATTTGGAAACTTAGCAAATACACCCTGTATCACTATCTGATAACCACCGAAAAAAATTCAAAAATTTAGCCACGATTTTACCGGTAAAAGTTAATCTACACATATCAGCGACCTAACTTCGACTTCAAACAAATATCGCCACGATGAAATTTCATAGAAGCAAATTGGGTGCGGCATGATCCCCACATCCGACCGAAAAAAAAATTACTTTGCTGTAAGGATGCTTGAATGCCGAAATGTATTTAATCCTCCTACTACATATGTATAGATTCGTGTGATTCAACCTCTCGACTTTTTTAAGAAATCCCTAAATGCCGTTCAGCTCATTCTAAATTATTTTAGAATTTATTTTCGTGGTCCACCAATCCTCTATATAAAGCTGCGAAGACTCGTTCCATTTTCTGAAGAGTCCGCAAGATATGAACCCACCCTCTTTTTAAATATTTTTCTGCGAGCAATGCTATTGCAGCAAGATAATCAACTTTAAACTCCATCGTGCCCTTGAGATAACTGTTCAAATTTGAAAACTACAAAGTAATTAGGGATGCCATTGAACTTTGAGCACGGATACAGAAAAGACGTTGCTGTGTGAATGTCAGTGAAAAATTCATCACGGAAGCCACTGACACGGAAAGCGTCGGCAGTGTGCCGCCACGGATATATGTGTGATTGATCTTGATGACTAAATTTTACGACTGATTTGACAGAACAAGACGGAACCCGATCAAACATGTTTGATTCAATTTTTGTCTCTAAAGCCGCGTCTCCACCAACCGAACATGTTTGCCGAACAGTGTTCGCGAACATAAAAACGGACAAACATTCCACATTTGGTTCCCAAACAGGTTCGACGAACATTTTCAATAGCTCACAAATCAATGTTCGTTACAACACCGAACAATGTTCGGCGGACATCACAAATGTCTGTCGAACACTGTTCGGCGAACATGTTCGGTTGGTGGAGACGCGGCTTTACCGAGAAAATCGCTCTAAATACTATTTTTATTTTACGGAAACCCACAAGTTTCCCCAATATGGAAAGGCTGTAGCTACATTGGTAAGGCTAACTATGTTGGGGTAATTTTGAGTGTTTAAGGCAAAACATATTTGGTTGGTTTTTGGTGTATTCATTGGTATTGTAGTATAGCCCAGTGATCGGCAAACTCATTAGTCAACAGAGCCAAATATCGTCAACCACAGTATTTCATAGACAGGCAACATAATCACAGGCGTGCCAGAAGCCACCAGCCACACTGACAATGGCAAATCTGTGAGGCAGAGATCACGAGCGATCATCTGCAAGAGAAGGTACAATAGCGCCCTCTTCGTTCTCGGCAGAATTGCAGAGACTGACGCCACCGACTGAGGTCAGAACGCAAGGACAGCAAAAGCGATACCCTCCCGCACTAAAATGGGAGAGATCCCGGGAAAATAGCTCAGCGCCCCAGATATTGACCAAAAAGCAAAAAGCACTCAAGACCATGGTACAATAATACAAGGTAATAATACAAGGAAAAACTCTGTTTCCATCTTGAAAAGCTTCTACCATTTTTATATGAGAAAAGATCTGAGTGACGTCACGAGAAAGATTTTTTTCTTTGTGAACTAAGATCTGAGTGATGTCACAGGGCCCTTATGAGCATACCTTGTAATTATTGTACCATGCTCAAGACCATAGTTGGGGAAACTTCTACTTCAGGAGCCCAACAGCAACAATGACGCTCAACGGATAGCAGACCAATGAGCGAAGTAGTGAAGGTCCACCTTCTAGTGGCACTAACCGACGCCAATTCTAATACCGGCAGACGCCCGGGCCTTCTCTGGGGTGACATCGAGGCTAAAATATCAGAGATGATCATGGAATTCGTGATGAAGCAAATTGCTCGAGTATCTTCGATGCCACAACAGGGACCCTCAGCCGAGGAACCCCAGCGAAATAGTAGAACCCTGGTACTGCTAATCAACGACGAGTGCCGGGGCCCGAAAGAGTTGACTATAAACCCCTTTTTGGGCAAAGCCAGGCATGGATAAAGGTTTTCAAGACGGCTTCATCTGACGAAGAGACTAACTCCGATTAAGATCTCAGTGAGCGTTTGGATGAACTAACAATGATCGAAGTTTAGAGGGAGCTAGCATCTACAAGCTCAGATGTAGCGGTTGACAATGTAGTAGCATATATGTACATGCCCAGCGGTAAAAATTGGGAGCAGTCCCAAAGGGAGGGAAGTTGGAGGCCTCTCAATGGACTCCCAAGGGAGCATTATTGGAGTTATTTAAGAAATTGAATAGGCCAAGCTCAAAACTTAAAATTGTATTGATGCGATGACTCACTATTATACTGAAAACGTAAAATTACTGAAAAATTCTTATGGTACTTTAATGTTGACCCCTACTGTAGATATTTAAAAAAGCTCTATAATACTCCTTTTTGTCTCCAACTACATCGTTGCAGGAGTACTCCTATGGGAGCTCAAATGGAGTGCTAGCCTAGGCGGACATCTAATGTTAAAAAATATATGGAGAGGGAGCGGAAAGGCAGCACTCCATGCTTCCATGAGAGTGCTCCTCCATTGTCCTTAGATCACTCCATTTCCCACTGGGTGGCAGCAGGCGACCTTTACCACTCTTCGCTTAAGTGGATTGCTGGGTCGAGAACACTTATGGGCATAATAATATACTGCGCTCTCTACCACAGGAAATGCTATCAGGACCTACCAAGTTCATGGTCGCAAAATTAAATTTCTACAATGACCTTAATATCCGGATCCCTGCCAGAGAGGAATTGGAAGACAAGGACCATAACGTTGTCTTGTATATAGATGGATTCAAGTAAGAGTCGGGTGTGGGAGCTGGAGTGTTTTCGTCATCAATTAACATGCAAAAAAGCTTCCGCCTGTCTAATTTTGCCAGTGTTTCCAGGTCTGGCCATTTTTCATGCCAGCCTAGCAATGCAGTCAAATCCAAGGCCGGGAGCCAGGAAAATTTGGCCGAAAACCGACTTCAGTGCATGAGCCATCCCCACATGGTATTTTGTGGTAGAGCCACGCTTAACGGTCCAAAGAGCCACATGAGGCTCGCGAGCCGCAGTTTTCCCACCACTGGTATAGTCGATCATTCAATTTGAGGTTTTGGTATATGTTTGTTAAACTTAAACTACATTTCGTGAAAATAACGTGAAATAGTTTGAATTAATTAAAATTTGTAGTTTGAGAGTGCACATAATATCTAAAAACTGATTGCGTCTTTTAAGGGTTCCTTGCCATAGACTATTTATGGAACAAGGTGAGGGTCATTTGGTTTACCATAATTCTTCACTCATTTCATTGTAGTTTCACGTGTTTTATCGGGCAGATTAATTGCTAGGATATAACAAAAGTGCGTAGAATAACTTCGTGTGTTATATGGGCGTGAGTGTAGGAAGCAGTTTCATTCAACATGTTGACATCTGGCCAGCCAATAACACGTTAATGATACGTTTCGTCTATTATTAGTAGTAAAGAAATCCCCAAATCCTCATTCATACTTACGTTTGCCAAAAATATACTATTCCCTCTTTTAATATACGATTAATTCCGAAAAATCACAAGACTCCATATCCTGAGGGTGGATTTGTTGATGTAGAATTGTTGTTGTAGAGATTTTGCCATGAAATTAAATATGAACAGAATGAAAGATAATACAGCATAGTTCGCCCCCATTTGGCGTATTCTCTTAAGGATCAGAATGGTCTCGGAAAACTTGCGGCAATCAGTCTTCCTGAAAATATACAAGCTCTCGATATCAAAACAGTGTCACTTAAAATACACACACACGCGATAGATCCAATACGGCTATCAATTATTCATTTTGGCCATCAACAAGCCATTAACATGGCCGTTAATACATCATGGGGACGCAAACAAAAAGGAAGGAAAATAAATAAATAAATAAATATAAATATAGAGTCAGCAAACACCTTTATCTAGAGTAGGCTACACATGGCTGCCTCTGGGGACATGGATCAATCATCTCCTTTTATCCGACACCGATATAATTATTTTGTTCATTTGCCAAATACGAGGATATATCCTATCTGTGGCACAATAGTATTAGTTTTTGCGGATGGTGGGGATCTAGGGCTGGTGGTGGATGGTGATTTCAAGTTGACTTAATGTATCTTAGATCTCGGGGGTCTAATTGGATAAGCCGAAAAGGACAGACTCGAAAACTCTCAAGGAGATCTCTATATTGGATTGAGAAGTTGACTCTTATCGCTTGACTTATTTTTCGGGGGTTTCAGAGTCTTCCAATTAAGGAATAGTTCGAAAGCAAAACTCTCTCTACCATATAGTATGTGTGTGCAGCACTCCTGGACCCATAAGGGAGAAGCAAACAAAACCATGAGAAGAGCGTGAAAGCTTTAGGGATCGTTTTAACGATTGTTTCTCGAATAATTCTCGACAAGTTGTCTTTCGAAAATAGCTCGAGAAAACGAGCAGCCGAGAAATTGTTTGCAGGGCTGTGCTTGTACCGCTGGCATTTCTACATGTTGGTGAAAATAAAGTCAATACAATGAATGATTGATTTATTGCGCAAACAACAGTTTCACCCCGAATCCACCCACCTCTTAACCATTTGCTGAATGATAAATTACAGAAAGTGGTATTGGAGGATCTCAGGAGCTCCGATGGCTGCCTTAAAATCACTAGTGCACACTGCTAATTCTTAAGGTAAACAAAGGAGCCGCCTGTTTTAGTTTAGTGATGCCCAAAGCTTTTGTATAGTAAAAGTTGGATGGCAACTCGGGGTATTGATTTTAAATTAAATTAAGTTTTTTTGTCTTCCTTTTTTCGACATCTTATCTCTATTGGAATTTTATGTGTGAAGGGCGATTTGATTTTTTCATCAATTTTAGGAAATGTAATTAATTTAAAATTAATTTACAAGGATAAAAGTGAAACAATAATCAATTAATTAAGGAAATCTGGAGGGACTGAAATAGTAATTAAAATATTGAATAGTACAGACTATGGAACCGCATTGGTCGAATCTATGATGGCAATGATAACATTGGCTATCTTCAATTGGTAGGTAGGGAAAGGTCTCGGCCATGGACTAAAGAAGGAAGGATATTAGCACTAAAACTGTAAATAGTTTATACCGCCTCAAAATTTAAAATAATACAGATTTAAACGAAGGAAAGGGACTTTTGGTCAACCCTGTATTTAGAAATGTAGGTACTTGGAGCGACCTTTCCAATCATATTTAGGTGCTGCATCATATTTCTTAATTTAAGCTTTGAAACATTTCTTAAACCTTGTAAGAAAAAGTTTGCAAATGCACTTTGTCTGATCCTAGCTAGAACCGCGATTAGGTAGGTTGGTAAATGCGGCAATCCCGCCCAGGGACACCGTTTTGTAATCATGTCAGTGTTCTCAGAGTGCCTTGAGATCCACCCTGTGATATTCAGGTATCGGATCATACCTCCCATAGTCCTTATCTCCGAATCACTATGCGGTATGGAGAGCGGCCATCAATTGGATGCTGTGTACACTGATTTCAGCAAGGCCTTCGATCGAGTGGACCACGCCATCCTAATCGCAAAATTATTAAAGTTTGGAATATCAAGTTCTGCCCTGGAATGGTTAAAATTATATCTGAACGGAAGAATACAGGTTATCAGATTCCAAGGATTTCTATCTAATGAGATCGAAGTAACCTCTGGCGTTCCTCAGGGTAGTCATCTCGGTCGCTTACTCTTCAATATTTTCATCTCCGATCTTTCCGAAAAATTAGCAAATATTCCACATCTCTTTTACGCGGATGACCTCAAAATTTATAGTGTCATTAAGACCCAAACTGATGCTTCCTTCTTGCAGACACAACTCAATTTCCTACACGACTGTTGCACCATGAACAAACTGCAACTTAACACCAGCAAATGTCATGCAATTACCTTCTCCCGCTTAAAAAACGCACAGAACCATAACTATTATCTGAATGGCATAATGTTGAATCAGGTTGATCATATCGTAGATCTAGGCGTCGTCCTAGACAAAAAACTCAATTTCAACCTGCACTACGATAATATGTATAACTGCCAGAGCCAACAAACTTCTTGGTTTCATCAAGAGGAGAGCCAAAGAATTCGGTAATGTATGGGTCACAAAAACACTCTTCTGTTCTTTAGTCCGCCCTATCCTGGAATATGCGTGTCCTATCTGGGATAATATATTCCAAGTGAGCAGCAGGAGGATCGAGTCCATCCAAAAGAGATTTCTTCTTTTTGCCCTGAGGCATCTACACAACCCCATGACTATCAAACCCTGCCGCACTACTTGGACAGGCTCAAAGTGCTTGATCTCATGCCGTTGTCTAGCAGGACGAAACTGCTCAAGTGGAAAACTTAAAGTGCAGTTTCTGTCGGACAGAATCAAATTCAATGATGTAGTCCGACACACGCGACACACTAAACTACTTAATGAATATCCACACCGCACCGATTACGCAAGGAACGAGCCTGTCAACAGATGCTGTATGGTTTTTAATAGCCATAGCTCCTCTTTCTCCCCTTCCCTCAACAAGGCATCCTATAAAAAAATACTCAAATCTTATGACACTCACTTTTTTTCGGCTGAAAAATCTGCTAATTAGAGTGAGCCGTGATGTTAACATAGGAAATTTAAATTGGAGTGAGTGAAAAACAAATTTGACTAAATTAGAATGGAAAAATGGAATTGCCATATATATTCTAGCAGTTCAGCTGGAAAATATGAAGAAAATTTTCAATATTTTTTGACAGTTCTTGATTTTTTAAGTGTGTGTGGGTGTGTGAGCGTGTATTATAAGGTGATAACAGAGCACAATTGAGATGGAAATGTCAAAACTTATTTCAAAAATTATTATGCTTATTTTATCCTTTTCTCGCAAACTCTTTCTACCTTTTTCGTATAATTGGTTTTTCTAGCAGATTTATCAGCCGAAAAAAAGCGAGTGTCATAAGGGCATTAAGTGTGCCTTGTGTGGCGAATTAATAAACAAAATAAATAAATAAATAAATGAATCTTTGCTTTTTTGTGGCAGTTTTAGGCTCAGGAATTGCACTTTGTAAGTTATGTCGTTAGTCACGTCATAGTTCTTGGTAGTAAGATTCTCCTTTTCTTCTTCTTTTGGTAATGTATAGGATAAACAAGAACTACTGCATTATACTACACTTGGTAGAATTACGTCATATTAGCAGCAGAGTTTGAGCAGGGGATCGTTCACCAACTCTTCGCTATTGCGCATCACTCACAGAGAGCATGAACGACAGACTTATCCTCGACAAGACATGGTGTGCAAGTGAGGCTGCCACTCTTCCTATCCTCCATAACTGAAGTGTAAACTGGAAGCGCATGAAGAAGCCGCTTAGTCTTGGCCAATCTAGACGCGAGCTTCCAGCGTTTGGTGTGTTTCATCAAAGTCCGATCGGCAACCAAACCAGTGGGTGCACCAATAACCCGTTCCGTACCGACGAATACAATGTCCCTGTTTATCTAGGCCTCCCGCCTTTTAATCGCTCAATAAAAGTCCACAAGCATGGTAGGAAAAAGAAGCGAAGGTCCATCCTGACAGAGCATCCCTATCAGGATAAGGCATTAAACAGCTGGATTCGCACGGTGCCTAAAGGAGATAGATAAATGTCCGTAAAAAACCAACTCTCTGCAGCCCTTGACACGATGATATTACCTCTAACCATTCAATCTTTTGTGAGGGTTTGGACAGCTTTCCGCCTAATTAAAAGAGTTTCTTTCAGGAAGAGGCTAAATGTAGGATTTGTAATTTACGGCAAAGGCCTATAAGTGTAGGGGGAACTTATACCTCTTAAGAAATCCCAGGCATTGGTATGCTTGTTTGGCAATTTGTCAGTTCTAAACTGTGAAGAGATGGGCCAGCTATAGGTTCTACACCCTTCACTGATGTGAATGCAAAAATGTTGCAGGTTTTGTTGGAAATAAATAAGATAGTACTTTGTTTTACTTTGAATTATATACTCTATCAAAAGCCTTGGATAAATCTATAGAGACCAAGTAGTTGGAGGGATCACCTTTAGAGTTAGGGCTTACTGGTATAGACCAGCTTTTTTGATCTCCTTTGCCCTCCCTCGATGTCTCAAATATCCAGCTGACTAGGAGAGTCTCAATGGTCGCCATTAAATTGTTGGAAGACTGTATTAGTCGAGTTCTGCCTCTTCCGGCTTAACACATTGTAGCCCATAGCAGACATCTCTTTAACCTTCCCAAGAATCGTTTCCATTATCTGAACGATTGAGGAGAGAAACTTTTCAGATACTAAGATTACCATGTAGTCCTTTATCCTGTCGTTCTTTAATTCTTTTTGGATTTTGCACGTCGTGCTCACCAATCTTTTGTGACCTTGGTTGCTGTGGATTTCTTTGTATGTGAAAGACTAGCGCTCAGAGGTACTGCTCTTTGTACTGTTTGCAGTTTATTTATTTATTTATTTATAACAGGTACACAATTAAGTACAGAAACTTATAGATTCGTGTAGGAGAAAAAGACAAAAAAAAAAAAGAAGGGCATAAGTAATAATATAAAATAAAATAAAATAAAATTCAAAACTAAGCTACAAATAGAAAACTAAATTAAAGAGGTGGGCTCAAATCAAACAATCATCTACAAATATGTAAAAAAAGATTTTTACGAAAACTGGGAATGCTGCTGTTTCTCTTAATATCAATTGGTAGCGTGTTCCAAAGTCTGATGGCTTGAATAAAGAATTGCTTTTCAGTAATTCTATGCTTAAAATTAGGGATTTGCAAGTTCAGTGTTCTTTGAGAATTCGAAAAATTCAATAATGCAAACAAGTAGTCAGGCTTATGGTACAAAATAAGTTTCTTTAAAAAGATAATTGTACGGAAGCCAATGTACTTTTGAAGAGTACAACCCAAGACGGAATTTACATATGCAGACGTGTGATCAAAACGTCTAAGCAGTAACGAATTGCTGAATTAAAAGCTACTTTAATTTCTTCTGTGTATTGCAATCTAGCGAGCAGAAAATTTCACATCCATAGGTCAGGACAGGAATTATAAGTATTTTTACCAATAGAACACGTGTTGCAACAGGAGTGTATGGCGCGGATATGTATAATTTCCTAAGTGTCACGTATATCTTAGAAATTAAACTGTTAATATGATTACTCCATGTTAAGGTTTGATTAAAAATGATTCCAAGATTTTTAACAGAGTTATTGTAAGGAATAGGTACGCTGTTTAAATATACTTTGGGGAATGTGGACAAATCCAGTGGATTTTTATAAAAAACGATCGCGTTGGTCTTAGCTGGATTGAGATCGAGGTAATTTTCAACGGCCCATTTAAAGGTATTCTTTAGGTTTAGGTTCATAGATTGGGCACCCTCTTCAAGTTGGTCTATGGGTTTACTAATATATAACTGCACGTCATCTGCATATAAATGATATTGGGAAAAGGTCGGGGAGCTATTCAAAGCATTAATAAACATTGAAAAGAATAAAGGCCCAAGAATGGATCCTTGGGGAATGCCACTGACAATATTGATAAAGTCGGACATTTTCTCACCCGCGCATACTCGTTGCCGACGGTCTTTTAGATAAGATTTTATGAGTTG